>BLSH010286597.1:620125-653654 GCA_018402905.1 Glandirana rugosa | reverse complement strand
GCACGGCAGGGGTCGTTATCACAGACAAGCGGAGCCGTTTGTCCACATCCAATGTGGACAAGCTAACCTTTATTAAATTGAATCAGGCATGGATCCCACAAGACTTGTCTGTACCTTGTGCAGAATAAACATTTAGAGCGGACTCACACAGCCATTCATATACTTCTTTTTTTGAATAGGCCTCAATACAAAAAAAAACCCATGTTGGCTACCTCCTCCTACTCCTCTACCACCGCCACTTCCACCTACACTGCCACGGTCACAGCCTAGTCAACCTCTAGGCTCCTACTTCACATCCACCCCCCTTCCCATTTTTTTATTTGATTTTAATTTATTTTCCCTATCCCCATTTATTTGTAGGGCACTTGCCCTAGTTTGAAGATGATTTTAGAACAGTTATATGGCTTCTACCATTAATGAATACTTTTCAGACACAGTTTGAAGATGATCCACATTCACCTCCATTTTTGCTTTTTTTATGTTTTTATTTTTTTTTAAATATTTAAAGTTATTTCCCTGTCCCCATTTTTTTATAGGGCACTTGCCCTATCCTTACCCCCATTTTACTTCCTTTTGCAGCCCTCTAGGGCTTTCCATGACTTTGTTACAGCCATTTTTGTGCCTAAAAGTTCGGGTCCCCATTGATTTCAATGGGGTTCATTGTCCGTGCGATCGTTCGGGTTCCGTCCGGACCCGGACCCGGACTTTGTCCCGAAGTTCGGCCAGACCAGCAGAACCCGAACTTCCAGAGGTTCGCTCAACTCTAGTTGTGGTGTTTGCTTTCCAAAATGGGGTAATTTTGTGGGCAATTCCTTTGTCCTGGTGCTCCAGGACCTTCAAAGGTGTAATAGGTAGGTGGTTGAGAAATGAGATGTGTAATTTGTGCTCGTAGAACGCCTGAAGGTGCAAGTTCAATGTTAGGCCCTTGTATGTGGCCAGAATGTGTAAAAGTCTTACACATGTGGTATTGTCATACTCAGGAGGAATAGCAGAATGTATTTTGGGGTGTCATTTTTGCTATGTACATGTTATGTGTTGGAAATATCTTATAAATGGACAACTTTGTGTAAAAAAATGTGTTTTAATTTTTTTCCCACATTTTCCAAAAACTACTGGAAAAAAATGAACCGTTCAAGAGACTCATTATGCCTCATAGATTATTTGTTGGGGTGTTTGCTTTGCAGAATGGGGTCATTTTGTGGGCAATTCCATTGTCCTGGTGCTCCAGGGCCTTCAAAAATGTGATAGGTCGTCATGACATTAGATGTGTAATTTATGTCCCTAGAATACCTGACGGCACTCCCTGCATGTTGAGCCTCTGTATGTGGCCAGGCTGTGAAAAAGTCTCGGACATGTGATCTTGCCATACTCAGGAGGAGTAGCAGAATGTGTTTTGGGGTGTAATCTGGGGTATGCATATGCTGTGTGTGAGAAATAACCTGTTACAATGACAATTGTGTGAAAAAATTTTTCACAAAATGTTCAATCTTTTTTTATTTATAGCACAAAAAATAATAAAATCCCCTAGTGATTAAATACCACCAAAAGAAAGCTGTATTTGTGTGAAAAAAAGGACACAAATTTCATATGGGTACAGTGTTGCACGACTGAGTAATTGTCATTCAAAGTGTGATAGCGCTGAAAGCTGAAAAATGGCCTGGACAGGAAGGAGGTTTTCGTGCCCAGTACTGAGGTGGTTAAAGAAGCTATGACCTTTAGCATGATGATGCACTAATGTGTGTTAACATGTCTGATATATGATGTAGTCTCCACCAAGGGTGCATGTGACAGTGTGACAAGTCAGGACCGTAACTGAGACACAGTTGTCACCCTGCAACAGGAACTGCATGACCAAGAAAGGACATTTGTAGCAGGATCACCTGGTATTCTTTCAATAAAACCTGCAGATTTAAAAAGATTGTAAACAACTTTTGAAATACAATAATGGGTTAATACCTATATGATATTTTAATGACTGGGCTTCCATCTAGTTTAATGATTTGTAAGTAGGTAAATGGTCCTTTTAAGTCTTTTTTATGCATGTTTCATATAATACAAACTACAATCCTATTTGCTGTCATAATTCACTATCATCTAATTGCTGCAGTTACCTGATATACAGAAGCAAGAACAATGTGATCTCTATAAATTGTAAGGAATGGATAGAACCTCTGTCAGGTTTTATTGCTGATAAGGAATAAAAACTAGGTACTCACCTTCTCTTTTTGTCCTGGTGACCCTCATCACTAAGACAAAAAAATGATGTGAAATCCAAAAAGTTGTCAATAGAACTGGAGGTCAGGAATCTACATTTTTTAATGGGGACACCTGTTCCAGTGACAACTGAATTTTCCATTAATTTTGGAGAGATTTCTTCCTAGTTTCCAGTTTTGACCAAGACAGGACATGAAAGGAAATCTACCTCAAAGAATGCATAGAATATACAGTAACATGGATTTAAAAAATCTACTTGGTGGATGTATCTGAAAACATGTAAGGAATTGAGAGAAACCAATCCATTACCTATGCCATGTATAGGATGTCATATAAGTACTTTTACTTACATCAAGGTACGTAAATCATATATTCTGTACTGCAGTTAACCCAGTAGCAAACAGGAATGTGTTTTACCCTTTGATGGAATGAGAAAAGAAGAATAATGTAATGAGGTAGCTGTATGTAGTACAACTAGGGTACTGGTAACAGCCTAGATTAAGTTGGGCAAGCAACGCACCTTGAGACAGTGTAAACTCTGTATGTACAAGGAGATCATGAAGGTTGCGACCCTGCCAATATCCCAATATTCGGGCAGGGGAATTTGAAAAAAATGATTGTTGGTCAGTACATATAATATAGGTTGTACTGCAGCGCATATAGTCCATACAGGCAGCAAAAGTGTCCATAGACATTACATGGGACAGTTCTATGATGTAAATATAGGCACACCGACCATCCACCAAGAGCACCGTCACCAAAATCACCCAATAATCAAGCCCCTTACCGACACTCACCGACCCCCTATTACGGAGGGTTAGTACTCGCTTCCAACAATGGCCCTGCTATTTGATCACCGTAGGGTCTCACCATGCAGCTTCTCACATAGATCGGTACACTGCTCGGCTCCCAATCAAGGTAGCGATAACTTTTCCCAAACAACTTCCACTCGTTGCAATCATGAAAAAATAAGGGGATCCAATAGTGCAGACAATCCAACGATTTTTAATAAAATTACGAATAAAAATATTGCACTCACATAATATCCAAGTTTAGCAGCACATTGAAACGTACATACGTTTCCAACCAGAGAGATGGCGGCCACGGCTTCCTGGTCACATACGGCAAGCGTCACACAGGCTCCACCCGACGCGTTTCGTCATCAGTAGACGTCGTCAAGGGCTGCTAAACTTGGATATTATGTGAGTGCAATATTTTTATTCGTAATTTTATTAAAAATCGTTGGATTGTCTGCACTATTGGATCCCCTTATTTTTTCATGATTGCAACGAGTGGAAGTTGTTTGGGAAAAGTTATCGCTACCTTGATTGGGAGCCAAGCAGTGTACCGATCTATGTGAGAAGCTGCATGGTGAGACCCTACGGTGATCAAATAGCAGGGCCATTGTTGGAAGCGAGTACTGACCCTCCGTAATAGGGGGTCGGTGAGTTCCGGTAAGGGGCTTGATTATTGGGTGATTTTGGTGACGGTGCTCTTGGTGGATGGTCGGTGTGCCTATATTTACATCATAGAACTGTCCCATGTAACGTCTATGGACACTTTTGCTGCCTGTATGGACTATATGCGCTGCAGTACAACCTATATTTGAATTGCTGGTCGAACCTGGACCATTCTGCTGGCTGCATGATTTTATCTTGTTTCTGAACTTATACCAATTGTTCGCCAAAAGAGAGCATTAGAGTCTCATATTATTCCTTCAAGCACAGGATTGTTTTGAAAATTATCAGTACATATAATAGGTAACAAGTTCTTAGCATTTTTTAATTAGTCAAGTTAATTTACTAAAGGCAAATAGGCTGTTAATTTTGCAAGTGAAGTTGCACTCAATCACGTGCAAGGAAAAAAATGACACTGCTGGAAGTCAGTAGTAGACATATACACCCGGAAAATGTTGTCTTTGTATCATTTCAGATGCAATCATTAGGTTAATATTTTCTTTCTTCGTATTTATTGTGTCAGTTTAGTCGATTCCTTTTGTATATTCGTTAATCTGGGTGGATTTGCAATTTTTTCCAAATTCTTTATTCTATTTTCGGATGGATCTGAATTCATTGTGAATGATAGCTGGTTGTTGAGTGGGCAGTCACTGCGTCCTTAACTACCATGACTCATTTGCTGTCAGCGGGATTCCTCGCTGACAGCAGAATGTAAACAAAGGAAAAAAGTGGGAGTCCCCCCAATTCTTACCAGGCCCTAAAATACTACAATAAATAAATAAATACATGTCAATTATGATGAACACTGGCCTGCATGACAAACAAAACAAAAAAAAACACAGCTTGTAGAACATGACATGTCCTGTCCAGAGACATTCACAGAATGACAGGTAATGACATGAGGATGGGGTTACCCGTGAAGTCCCTCGGTGACTTTGCCCCCATGTTTGCCTGTCACTCAACGGGTAACAGAGAGAATTCAGAAAAATGCAATTCTAGCTGTGGTTGGTTCAGTATTAGAAGATAAATTGCCTGAACTGATGTATATAGTAGCAAAGGTTGGGTGGATGTAGTTGACCAAGGTAAGTGTGTAATATTCCATGTCTTTGGGCTTCAGGTTCAACCATAAACCTGATTATTTAAACATTCCTAACATACTTTTTTTCTTCAAAGGTAATAATTGATGATAGTTATTGACCTCAATCTAATTTTATAAGTATAAAGGTACTGGCAACAAAATAGTAAAATGTCTGAGGGATAGAACATATTTTAGAAGAGACTTCAGGAACTTAAAGTGATTCTAAAGTCTCAAGGTTTTTTACCCTAATGCATTCTATGCAAAATTGTAAAAAACATTCTGTGTGCAGCCCCACCTTCTATTTACCTGAATATTATCTCGATCCAGCCATGTGCATGAGAGCAGCAACTCTCCTGGGTCTCTCTCTCCTCATTGGCTCACACAGCAGCAGGAGCCATTGGCCATTGGCTCCTGCTGATGTCAGTCACAGCCAGTGAGCCAAAGAAGAGAGAGTGGAGGGGGAGCTGAGGCACGCTCTTTGTGTGAACGTGGCTCAGGAGTGATCCTGCTTGAGTATCCCCATAGCAAGAGGTTCACTATTGGGGTACTCAGAAGGGGGAGAACCCAAAAAGAAAAGGATTGGAGCTTGTAAAAAAAAAGAAGAGAATTACACAGAGCAGGTACGTATAACATGTTTGTTCTTTTTCTTTTTAAATCTTTCCTTTAGACTCACTTTAATACGTACAGTATGGAGGAAATAAGAGAAAGTGAAGATGTGACTGAAGCCTTTAAATATATAAAGTATAAATAAGGCTCAGAAGGGCATTATTTTCAATATGAAGCTGCATTTAAGGAGGTGTTCCAGCCCCCCCATGAAAAATTAAAAGTCAGCAGCTAAAAATACTGTAACTGCTGAGTTTTAATATTAGGACACTTACCTGTCCAGGGTTCCCGCAATGTCGGCACCCCAGCAGATTTTCAGATGGGCTGTCTGGTGCTGCCATCACCATTCCTGGTAAGGGAAACTGGTAGTGAAGCCTTTTGGCTTCACAACCAGTTCCCTACTGCACATGCACATAGCACGCTGCATTTTCTAATTGGCCCGGCAGCAGGGAAAGGAAGAGGAGGGCTGAACTTCCAAGGGATGTTCCATCTCTGGAAGTGGGGAGGGGTACCTGTCAAAAAAAGGCACCCGCTCCCTCCCTGAAAGGTGCCAAATGTGGCACTAGAGGGGGGAGGAGACAGGTAAGCTGAAGTTCCACTTTTGAGTGAAACTCTGCTTTAAGAACACAGGGACAAAACAAACCTAGGAAAGTATTAATTCACAGAAAGAGTTGTTGATGATTGGAACAGCCTTCCAGCAGAGATAGTGAGTCAATCAATAGTAAATGAATTTAAACAAGTGGGGCAAACACAGATCTATACTCAGACAGAAAATGTTAAAAAAGAAAACAAATAATAAAAAAGGGACATCTCTCTCTCTCTCTCTCTTTCTTTCTTTCTCTCTCTCTTATATATATATATATATATATATATATATATATATATATATACAGTATCTCACAAAATTGAGTACACCCCTCACATTCTTGTAAATATTTTATTCTATCTTTTCATGTGACATCACTGAAGAAATTACACTTTGCTACAATGTAAAGTAGTGAGTGTACAGCTTGTATAGCAGTGTAAATTTACTGTCCCCCTCAAAATAACTCAACACACAGCCATTAATGTCTAAACCGCTGGCAACAAAAGTGAGTACACCCCTAAGTGAAAATGTCCAAATTGGGCCCAAAGTGTCAATATTTTGTGTGGCCACCATTATTTTCCAGCACTGCCTTAACCCTATTAGGCATGGAGTTCATCAGAGCTTTACAATTTTTCACTGGAGTCCTTTTCCACTCCTCCATGATGACATCACAGAGCTGGCGGATGTTAGAGACCTTGCGCGCCTCCACCTTCCATTTGAGGATGCCCCACAGATACTCAATAGGGTTTAGATCCAGAGATATGCTTGGCCAGTCCATTACCATTACCCTCAGCTTCTTTAGTAAGACAGTGGTTGGAATGGTGGAATACTGCCCTGCGGCCCAGACTCTGAAAGGAGGGGATCATGCTCTGCTTCAGTATGTCACAGTACATGTTGGCATTCATGGTTCCCTCAATGTACTGTATCTCCCCAGTGCCGGCAGCACTCATGCAGCCCCAGACCATGACACTCCCACCACCATGCTTAACTGTAGGCAAGAAACACTTGTCTTTGCACTCCTCACCTGGTTTCCGCCACACACACTTGACACCATCTGAACCAAATAAGTTTATCTTAGTCTCATCAAACCAAAGGACATGGTTCCAGTAATCCATGTCCTTAGTCTGCTTGTCTTCAGCAAACTGTTTACAGGCTTTGTTGTGCATCATCTTTAGAAGAGGCTTCCATCTGGGATGACAGCCATGCAGACCAATTTGATGCAGTGTGCGGCATATGGTCTGAACACTGACAGGCTGACCCCCCACCCCTTCAACCTCTGTAGCAATGCTGGCAGCACTCATACATCTATTTCCCAAAGACAATCTCTGGATATGATGCTGAGCACGTGCGCTCAACTTTTTTGGTCAATTGAGGCAAGGCTTGTTCTGAGTGGAACCTGTCCAGTTAAACCACTGTATGGTCTTGGCCACCAAGCTGCAGCTCAGTTTCAGGGTCTTGGCAATCTCCTTATAGCCTAGGCCATCTTTATGTAGAGCAACAATTATTTTTTTTCAGATCCTCAGAGAGTTATTTGCAATGAGGTGCCATATTGAACTTCCAGTGACCCGTATGAGAGAGTGAGAGCGATAACACCAAATTTTACACACCTGCTCCCCATTCACACCTGAGACCTTATAACACTAATGAGCCACATGACACAGGGGAGGAAAAATGGCTAATTGGGCCTAATTTGGACATTTTCACTTAGGGGTGTACTCACTTTTTTGCCAGCGGTTTAGACATTAATGGATGTGTGTTGAGTTATTTTGAGGGGACAGCAAATTTACACTCACTACTTTACATTGTAGCAAAGTGTCATTTCTTCAGTGTTGTCACATGAAAAGGTATAATAAAATATTTACAAAAATGTGAGGGTGTACTCACTTTTGTGAGATACTGTATATATATATATATATATATATATATATATATATATATTATATAATAATTGTCTGCCATTCTGTTGATATAAATACATTTATTATCCTGTAGCACAAAATATAAAAATTAGCAAGAACATTTTAAGGCCTATAAAGCTTGTCTAATAAAAATGAATTTTTCATCCTAGATACCATTCCAATTTACATATCAGACTATGCTGCCAGTATGCATTATGTGTAGGAAGACCGTGTATATTATAGCCACCTGTCACTTGTCTTGTAGCTTCCACATATCAAGGCCCTTTATTTGTGGTTTGGCTTGCTAACATTAATCATACGAGACAGTCATAGTTAGGGAGAAGTTATGTGACAGCTGTAAAAAACACCATGTCATTTTGTGTAGTCTTCTCAATTTATGTTCACATGTTCTGTATGTATAAGAATGTGTATCTATTGCAGGCTCAGATGTAGCTTGTTATCTAGCAGTTCCACCCCCCGCAGAAAACTCATATCTCTTTACAGTAAATGAGGCATAGGAGTAAAATATTCATTCCAACCAGTGACGTTGTCTTCGAATACCCAATGTGCAGGTTAGTTCTGAAAAAAATAGGAATTTCCCATGCACATGATTGGATGATTGATGTGAATATAACTTTAATGGGCTAAGTTAACATTCTATTTCATTAGTAAGTGAGTCTCAATGTGTTTTGTAATTCTACTCAGCACTACACTGGTGTTGCGTGATTTACATTCAGTCAGAGGTATCACTGACAGAACATTAAAATGCAGAAAAATACA
Source organism: Glandirana rugosa (assembly GCA_018402905.1). Lineage (NCBI taxonomy): Eukaryota > Metazoa > Chordata > Amphibia > Anura > Ranidae > Glandirana > Glandirana rugosa. The sequence goes on along the minus strand of BLSH010286597.1, from coordinate 645,038 downwards.
TGATTTCCTGCTACATTTTTAACAAAGAGAGATAATTAGAATAATACTGAATTCATAAAATCTTCAGACTGGTTTCCCCTAACAAAGATAAGATTTGAAACTCTACTTTCTTCTAAAAGAGAAGAGACTGAAATGAATAATCATATTTTGGTAGTAGATATAAATGTATTGGATACTGTGACAGTATGCGAGGCAAAGTGGTAGACGAACGCTATCTGTCGCCTCGTATGCGTTCATGTGAATAAGTTAAACAGAGTCTGGTCCGGATTTTGCCAGCCAACATGGCAGGGCTGATTCCGGTCTAGAGTTTGTGGTCCACTGGAGTCCACCAGCAGGTGGCTTTAAGGATCAGGAAGAGATCTCACTAGAGCTCTGACCTGGAACTCATAGAGGTATCTGAGGGAGCTCTGTGTCTGTTTGGACACAGAGGTTTGCATTGTGGTTTATGTTTTGTGGGTGTCAGGGGCCAGCCCCACCCCGTATAGCGAGGAAACTATAATGTTTAGTTTATCACCAGATAGCAAGGATTTATTTTCTGTTTTGTTTGTTTTTAATATGCAAATCTTTTACCAATAAACCTGGCAAGCCACCATATTTTAAAGAAAGTTGCCTGCGGACACTTATGGATGACGTGGAGGCATATCTCATGACTTTGGAAAGGGTCGCTCTTTGTGAAAGATGGTCAAAAGAAAAGCGGATGGTACTGTTAGCACCATTCTTGAATGGTGAACCCCAAAAAGCCTACTTTGATCTGGAAGCAGATAAGGCCCAGGACTATAGACCCTAAAGGCAGAGATATTCGCACGCCTAGGGGTCACCATGGCTGTCCAGGCCTGATGGGTGCATCAGTGAACCTACCACACCCACAAGTTACCCCGCTCGCAGATGTTTGACCTGGTCCACCTCACCAGGAAGTCGCTACAGCCGGAGACTTTGCCAAGTCCCCAGATTGTGGAGCGCGTGGTAATGGACCAGTATCTACATGCGCTGCTGCTTTGAGGAAGTGGGTCAGTCATGGGGACCCCAAAACCATCACCCAACTCGTGGACATTGAGGAGAGATACACTGCTGCCGAGGACTTGTTGCACCCATCTGCACCCCACTCCAATGTATCTAGGGGTAAAAGATCGCCCGGCGGACCCGGTAAGACTGTTCCAGGGTTCAGGGGCATGGGGAAATTTGATAAGACTGCTACGGTTAAAGAGACTGTGGGCTCTAGACCTGGAGACTGGCCAAAGAAACCAGGAAGGTCTTGCAGACCCTGGAAAGGACTGGGTTTAGAGCACATACAGTGCTACCGATGCCATGCATTGGGCCATATTGCTGCCAATTGTCCCCTGAATGATGAACCCATGCAATGCGATTATACTTATGTAAATATACGCCTTTCTCTTTTTGCACAGGTCACATATACAGAATCATGTTCAAATCGCATGGAGAAGCAAATCTGTGTGATTTTTGTTGATTGAAAGCCAGTCACTGTACTGCTTGACTCTGGTAGTGTGGTAATATTGGTAAAAAGCAATTGTGTAAATCCTACAAGGTTACACCCTAGCACTGTTGGGGTCATTTGCATCCACAGGGACACTCGTGACTACCAGACGGCGGTGGTTGAGACCCCTTGGGGCAGTGTGACTCATGCAGTGGGGGTAGTACTTTCACTGCTAAATGACGGTCTAGTGGGAAGGGATTTTCCCCATTTTTGGAGGTTGTGGGAAGTCCCAGGAAATATGGAGGATAGAGCTGCCCCTGCTGCAGAAGCATGGGAACTCTCGCCCGACCCAAATGGAAGGAGAGACTGGTGGCAGGACCGAGGAAGGAGGAGACCCTCTTCCTTTTCCCATACTGGCTGGGGAGCCAGAGGAGCTTGAAGATAGCTCCCAGCTGGGGGCTAATGACCCATAAAATGTCTCTGACCCTGACTGTGAGAGTGAGTAGAATGTAGTACCTGACTTAGAGGTCCGGATAGAGGACTTCTGTACAGAGCAACTACGGGATGTCACTCTCCTTAGAGTCAGAGAAAACGTGAAGGTGATGGATGGGGAACCTGTGGACCCTAATTGGGGGTTGTATTTTCCCTACATGGCTCTTAAAAATAATTTGTTATATCAGGTGGTGAAACAAGGTGAGGACAAGGTGGAAAAGCTAGTGGTTCCCAAACCCTTTCGCAGGATGGTGCTAGATCTAGCCCATGGACATGTAATGGGGGGACATCTGGGTATGGACAAGACCAGGGAGACAATAACCCAGAGAATCTTCTGGCCCTGGTTGCATACAGATATCATAGAGTATTGTGAATCCTGCCCTGAGTGTCAACTCTCTGTGCCCTCACGCCATTTTTGTAGTCCACTTGTTCCAATGCCCATAATTGAAGTGCCTTTCAAAAGAATTGTCATGGATCTCATAAGACCCATAGTAAAGTCTGCCCGGGGACACCAGCACATTCTGGTAATACTATATCATGCGACCCGCTATCCGGAAGCCATACCCTTGTGGAACACCTCTGCTAAGACTATCGCCAGAGAGATGGTCCAGGTGTTTAGCCAGGTGTAGATACCTAAAGAGGTCTTAATGGATCAGGGCACCACGTTTATGTCCCATGTAACCAAGGATTTGTGCAGGTTGTATAAAATCTCCCATCTCCATACCTCGGTCTACCACCCCCAAATGGATTGGACTTGTGGAGAGGTTTAATAAAACCCTTATAAGCATGTTGAAAAAGGTAGTGGAGAAAGATGGGAGAGATTGGGATATGTTGCTGCCATACCTCATGTTTGCCATACGAGAGGTTCCGCAAGCATCTATGGGGTATTCCTCCTTTTAACTCTTGTATGGTAGACATTCCATGAGTTAGCTAGATGTCGCAAAATAGACATGGGAAGGGGAGGCCACCCCATATAGGAGCATCATCAAGCATATCTCCTTGATGCAGGATAGAATCGCAGCAGTCCTGCTCCTGGTGCGAGAACATATGGAGGGAGCCCAGGAAGTCCAGAGAAGGGTTTATAATCTCGGTACCAAAACCCAGACTTTCAACCCCGGAGACAGAGTGCTGGTACTAGACCCCACGGTTGAAAGTAAATTCATAGCAAAGTGGCAGGGTCCCTTTGAGATTAGGGAAAGAGTAGGGGAAGTGAACTACAATGTTTACCAGCCAGGAAAAAGGAAACCCAAGCAAATTTACCATGTGAATCGCTTAAAACCAAGGAAAGGCAGAAAGACTTTATTGGCAGTGCCCATTCCTCAGGAAGGCAGGCTATCCATGATTCTGGACGTCCCCATAACTGAGTCCTTGTCACTGATGCAACAAAATGACATTAAGGAATTTATCAGTAAAAATAGAGATTTTTTTCTCTCCCCTACCCGGACTGACCACCATACTACAACATGACATAATTTCGGAATCAGGGGTCCGCGTAAATGTAAAACCCTATAGAATACCTGAGGCTAGGGGGGAGGCTTGGTGAAGGAAATAAAAACCATGTTGAAGTTAGATGTAATAGAGGAGTCCCACAATGACTGGTTGTGCCCTATAGTATGGTCTTAAAGCCTGAAGGCACTATCAGGTTCTGCAACGATTTCAGGAAGCTGAATAACGTGTCTACGTTTGACGCATATCCGATGCCGCGGGTTGACGAACCTGTGGACGGGTTGGGAGGTGCCCGGTACATAGCAACCCTAGACCTAAATAAGGGCTACTGGCAGATCCCCTTAACTGAGTCAGCAATGGAAAAAACGGCCTTTTCTACCCCCGAGGGGTCCTTCCAGTACAAGTGAATGCCGTTTGGTCTGCATGGGGTCCCTGCATCCTTCCAGAGAATGATGGATACAACTTTTGGGGCACATTGCCCTTATGCAGCCGCCTATTTGGATGCTGTGGTCATCCACAGTCCAGATTGGGAATTGCATCTGCCTCAGGTTTAACAGTCAACCCAAAAAAGTGTGCCATAGGCCTGGAGGAGGCCAAATACCTTGGGTATGTTATTGTTCGGGGGCTGATTAAGCCCCAGACCAATGAGATTGAGGCAATTCAAAAGTGGCCCCAACCGGTGAATTAAAACAGGTTTGTGCCTTCCTGGGGATTACAGGGTATTACAGGCGGTCCATACCTGACTTTGCATACCGTTGCTGTCCCCCTGACTGATCTGACAAAGGGGAGAGGGTTGGGCATGGTTAAGTGGAATCCCAAAGCCAAGAAGGCATTCCATAAGTTGAAGCAAGCCCTTTGTGTATAATTTGTTACCCTGGACTTCACAAAGGAGTTTGTTGTAGCGGAGTTCCACCCAGAATTTTTTTTTTTTTTTTGCATCCTACTAAATAGATGTAACCTTTTGTGTTCATACTTTCAAACTGCCTAGTAATTACATGTATTTTTACTCACAATTTAGTTTCTCTCACTGCTGGATTTTTCCATTTTAGGTGAGGGCACCTGAAGCCCATCCATAGTCTCCTGGCATCTCTTCCTGAAAGAAGTGCATGGTGGGTAACCATCATGCACTCCTCGATCTTGGTCCGCCTTAAATTGTGTCATTTCCTGTCTGTAAATAACACAATGTTACAGTACAGGGAAGCCCACTGACTCCTGGGAAATGATGAGTCACATCTCCCAGGAGGCCAGGGGAAGCAGGAAGTGAGGAGAAGAGCCTAGGACCTAATAGGGGCAGATTACAGAGACCACCTAGCAACAAGCGACTTAGGGTGAGTATAACATTTTTTTTTCCTTCAAAGGTAAGTCTATATAGGCAAAGGACTTGAATGATGTAAAAAAAATTCTGGGTGGAACTCCACTTTAAGAAGGAAGCTTAACAGGCATGAGAGGCACTATGCCATTGTGGAGAAGGAGTGCTTAGCGATCACGTGGGCCTTAGAGGCACTGAAGTACTACCTCTCAGGCAGGTTGTTTAGGCTAGCCACCGACCATGCCCCCCCCAAAGTGGTTGTGTGACAACAGGGAGAAAAATAGTCAGGTGACTAGGTGGTTCCTGGCCCTACAGCCATTTAAGTCCACAGTGGAACACCGGGCAAAAACAGAGTCCGGTCCGGACTTTGCCAGCCACCATGGCAGGGCTGGTTCCGGTCCAGAGTTTGTGGTCCACTGGAGTCCACCAGCAGGTGGCTTAAATGATAAGGAAGAGATCTCACTAGAGCTCTGACCTGGAACTCAGAGAGGGATCTGAGGGAGCTCTGCGTCTGTTTGGGCTTTAAAAGACAAGGTTTGCATTGTGGTTCATGTTTTGTGGGTGTCGGGGGCCAGCCCCACACCTTATAGTAGTAAACTATAATGTTTAGTGTAGCACCAGATGGCAAGGATTTATTCTCTGTTTTGTTTGTTTTTTAATATGCAAATCTTTTACCAATAACCTGGTAAGCCACCAGATTTTAAAGAAAGTTGCCTGCACGCTGACTATTTTCCTCAGGAAAGTTGATCCCCACGAGCTGATCTCCCACACTGCCTAATCCTGTACGCATGCAGAATTTAAAGTAGAATTCCAGGCAAAAATCAAACTACTCTTAAAAATGCTCCCTCCCCCCTCCAATTTTGTGTAAGAAAGATCTATATACTTCCCTATTTTCAGGCCACTCTGGTCTAGTCATGTGATCATCTGCAACTGCAGTGCTGAAGGGGAGAGGAGAGAGCATTCAACAACAGCTGGCAATGCCTGCCATTGGTGATGACTCCCATAGGCTTACAATGGGCTATCCGTTGTTGCCACTCTTTCCTCTCTCATGCAACCACTGCTGGCTGACAGAGATCAGAGAATGCATGGGATATGTAGTCCTTAGAAATTGAAAGTAAATAGCAGGAGAAGCTGAAAAGTATGCAGGGAATCCAGAAGCAGCGGAAAGAGATGGGCAGCAGACAGGCGAAACAAAATATAAAAGGACATTTTTCAAGTAAGCTTATATTGGATTGTCAAGAATAACTATTGTTTGTATTGATATTACAATGATGATGTTATACATTAACCACTTCAATACTGGGCACTTAAACCCCCTTCCTTCCCGGACCAATTTTCAGCTTTCAGCGCTGTTGCAGTTTGAATGACAATTGCGCGGTCATGTGACACTGTACCCATATTAAATTTTTATCATTTTTTTCACACAAATAGAGCTTTCTTTTGGTGGTATTTAATCACGCCTGGGTTTTTTATTTTTTGCGCTATAAATTAAAAAAAGACTGAAAATTTTCAAAAACAATGCATTTTTCTTCGTTTCTGTTAAAAAAATTTTGCAAATAAGTAATTTCTCTTCATAAATTTTGACCAAAAATGATACTGCTACATTTCTTTGGTAAAAATAACCCAAATCGGAGTTTATTTGATGTTGGCAGACAGACAGATGTTTGGGGACTGTGACAGATGTGACGGGGACAGACAGATGTTTGGGGACTGTGACAGATGTGACGGGGACATACAGATGTTTTTGGGACTGTGACAGATGTTTTGTGTATGGTGACAGATGCGATGCGGGACAAACAGATGTTTTGGGGACTGTTTTATGGGGACACTGATGTGTATGGGGACAGGGATATCAGTGTGCTTGGTGCACTGTGTGGGGGGCGATCTGTGACAGCTCTCTGCATGAAATCATCATCATGCAGAGAGCTGTCATATTGCTGCAGATTCCCCCCTCCCCCCCCCCCCCGCACTGAGCTCTCACTTAGCTCGGCGGGGGGAGAACTGTCACAGAGACGTTTGTCTCTGTTTACAATGTGACGGCTGTGATTGGATAGTCACTGCGCCCATATCCCCATCTCTGCTCAGCTGGATCCTGTGATCATAATGATCACAGGATCCAGCCGCAGCGTGCCGCGTGGCCACGCTGCAAGCTCCCGTTCTGCAGGACGTGTATACACGTCCTGTCAGAACGGGAAAGCTCCCACCCGGCCACTGTACATATATGGTTAACCACTGACCAACTGGGGCCCTTTTTTGCATTTGTTGGTTACAAGCTAAAACAGTTTTTTTTTTGTTAGAAAATTACTTAGAACCCCCAAGCATTATATATTTTTTTTACAAACACCCTAGAGAATAAAATGGCGATCGTTGCAATACTTTTTGTCACATGGTATTTGCGCAGCGGTCTTTCAAGCGCGATTTTATTGGGAAAATTTCACTTTTTTGAGTTAAAAAATAAGACAGCAGTAAAGTTAGCCCAATTTTTTGTATATTGTGAAAGAGGATGTTATGCCGAGTAAATAGATACCATACATGACATGGTTGAAAATTGCACGCACTCACGGAATGGCGACAAAGTCCGGTACTTAAAAATTTCCATCTTCTGTCAGGTCTCCTTCTAGCCGGCAGAGGAGCCCGATCGTCGCTACACTCTCCAGGTGGAACGGTAGGCCAGAGAAGAGTGGCGGAAGGTGGCGGTAGGGGGGATGTCCCTTCCGCCCCCTGGGATAACGGCTGAGCAGCTCCCGAGCCAGAACGGTCATTATCCCCGGATAGCCGCCGTCCACTCTAAAAAACTATACCGGGATATAGCCTGTGGCTGCAGGCTATATCCCGGTACAGCCCCTCAAAACCAGCCGCTGCCTATTTACGGCACTGGTTGGTAAGTGGTTAATGTGCGCTTTGACTAAATCTTTTCTTTAATATTACAGTATATTAATGCTGCTAATAAAAGAGGAACTGCAGTCTGCTCACATAATTTGTAATAAAAACATCTTTGCCATGAAGCTTCCCTCCAACCACTTTGCATTATTTTATATATATTGTGATTCTGTACTTGCCAAATATGCAGAAATCTCCCTCCACTAAGTCTGGTTGCATCCATTTTAACTGTGGGCAGCTGAAGCTGCTGCCTGTTCACTTCCTAGATTTACACAGACACACAGAGGCACACCTCCAGCTCTGCATCCCTGCAGCTCTCATTGACCCTCTTATGACTCACCCCCTCCCTTCCTGGCAAACTCTCATGAAAGTGAGAGAGAGAGAGCTGTGCATGATGTCTTAAGCCTAGGCTAATGACCAAACAAGAAAGAGGAAATGGGCTGTATATGGTATTTACTGGCAGAAAAAAAAGTAAAGTTGAAAACATGACTGAAGAGCCACTCTTAAAGACGTACAAGGAACATATTGCTTTGTTTAAATAAGCAAACTCCTTCATAATCAAGAATTCTTTCAAGGAAAACAGGGAAAGTCGGTCTCTCATTGGTTGCCATGTGTTTCTGCAGTTCATTCTACTTTGAACAATATTATTAAATAAATCCTATAAAGTATAAAGTATAACTTTAATTATAAAGTCACAAAACAAGCCATTCTTAGTTGCGTTGTATGTGGCTTTTGTAGAGTCAGCTATGAAGCTTCTGCTAGGATTAAAGAAAAGCTGACACATGAAATAAGATCACAGGGTCACAGAGCAGCCAAGTAATCAGCAGTGAAAACTCTGCATTAGAACTTTGTATTTATATTTTCTGAACTTTGTAGCAATCTGCGTATACGCTGCATGGAGTCAGAGCCCTTGGTGCTGTTTTGTCCCTGAACACTGCATGTAACTAGTCGAAAGATGCTATTTTATCTAATTAGTGAACTTATACATGTCTTAGTCTTCTTTTTTTAGTGGAAGACACTCTTTAAATTATAGATCAATGATTAAAATGATATATCATAAAATAATGGGAGTTTGTGACACCTAGTATAAAAGAAATACTTGGCACTTGATTTAGTGCTGGCAAGATCAATACGGCAGGCATGGTATAAATAATATATCTTGCTCTATGCTGAAACAAACGAGGTTGTATTTCATTCATTGTGAAAAGAGAGATGTCACTGAAACCATATGTTCCTGTACTGAGGAGCAAGGAAAGCCATTCCTGCATGTACCTGAAGTGACCTTATTAAAGGGAAGGTGTAGGTTTTTCAGTGTTTTTAGAAATACAACTAAAAGAGATCAGCTTGATGTAAAAATGGTATCAACATGTGTTAATATTTCAAAAACCTTGTTTATTTGTATAATTCATAATCATATACAGTATGTACATGGGGTAGCTTTATTTGACGTACATGTGCAGGCTCTTCTTCCTTCTGCCCAGTTGCTTTTCTATTCTGCATCTTCTTACAATACAAATCTATGGAGCTGAGTTACTAAAAGTGTTAAAAATGTTCTCTTGGTCTAGTAAAGAAGGCAACAATTTAAATATATTTATCACATGCAGCACAATTCAACCTGTGACCTAAAAAAATGATTACAGATTGAAATGGAAACATAATTATGCAAACCTATTGACTATAATTTCGTTTAAAATGTAATTCCACTTTTGCATTCAAATTTAAAAACACCCCACTATACAGTATGTTTGCTTTGAGCTCCTTTTCACACAGCATGCCTAATTGTTTTATTTTTCAATAAATCTCTTACCTTTTCAAAGTTTTGAGGACAAACATTTCTCAGCTAGCTCAGTATGATCTGCCGCAATAGCGTGGCTGGGACCAGTTCTCATTAATTTACAGTGGAGAGGCCCAGCTCCTTAACTTTTAACTTTTAGTTGCTACAGACTGGGGTAGATTTACTAATTCTGGTGCACTCAGAATCTGGTGCAGCCATGCATGGTAGCCGATCAGCCTCTAACTTAAGCTTGTTCAAAGTTTTGGCCATAAAACCTGGAAGCTGATTGGTTTCTAGGCAGAGTTGCACCAGATTTTTCACTCTTCGATTTTAGTAAATAACCCCCACAGTGTTTCAATCTAATGCAATTGATGAGATAATGTGTTAATTATATCAAATATCATAACAAAGAGACCTAAGTAGAATGTTTCCTTACTGGAAAATCCAGAAAAGAGCATCTAAAAAAGGTAAGCTGCATTTTTTTTTAAGTTATGCTATGTGAATAGGGACATGTAACAAACTCTAATAGGCCACATCCAAATGTCATTGCAAAAGTGAAAATACACTTTAACATATTAACATATTTCCATTAAAGAAACCAGCTGTCAACTGTACTAAGCTGTGATCCACCAAACTTAAAGAGGCGGTAACCCCTGATGGGTTTTTCTTCTTTTTTTTTCCCTGCAAAAAGCATAATGTGGTAGTGTGCATCACATGCTAGCACATTATGTGACACTTACCTGCAAAAAAAGCCTGCGCCGCCCCCGCTGCAGGCCGCATCCATCTTTGACCCTCTTCCTTCCGGAACTGCGGACTCCGGCATGCAAGCAATAGTCGCCGCTCACGGCACCTGCTCCTAAAGAAACGGCATGGGGGGTCGTTTCTTCACAGCACATGCGCCGATGACATCATCGTCACAGTATACTGTAAATATCTCCAAAACGGTGCACGGTTAGGAGATATTTACAGTACCTATAGGTAAGCCATATTCTAGCCTTACCCATAGGTACAACTTACACGGGGGGGGGGGGGTTTACAACCTCTTAATCTATTATGATTGGATTATCCTTTAAAAGTAAATAAAGTGGATAAGTCTTTCCCATTTTGCCTTTGCTTTCTTCTTAGGGGAATCTGGAGGGGGTGGATGACAAGGGATTTGGATCCAGGTGCAGTTGGCGGAATGTCTCAGCTATGACTATTATTATTTTTACATTACATTATTTTCCTTTTGTCAGATAGACCTTTGTCAGTTTTTAACACTCCTGTTACAAGATCAAATTTATCTCATTGAATCAGATTTAAAATGAATAAAGCCATAGTGCTGAATGGGTTCTGCTAAGTACAGTTTCATATTGCATTATATTTTAATGAGGTACATACTCCCACCTGTTTACTCTTTATCCCTGACTACAAGATGACGTCTTGATGTCTAACAAGATTTATTGGTTTACAGTTCTGAAACGTTCACTAATGTGGGTCTCTTAAGTCTTGCTGTTGATATCATTAGGGGAGCTAATGTACTGGAAAGACTTTGAAATGAGAATCCTTTGTAGACTTAAAATCGCATTATCCCCTTCACAGTATAGGATACTATGCTGATCTGACAATAGTTTCATAGACATTTGATGCACCTTTTAGATTTCAAATGTTTCTATATAATTCATTCCAATGCACAGAAGCAGTGAGTTTACAGAAAATATGTCAGAAGATCAGTGCATAATGCTGCTTTCTTAAACTGAACCTGATGTATAATCAATGTAGGCAAGTTATTTACAGCAGGCCCAGCAGGAGTCTGTCTGTATCTGTGTTAGAATGGAGCCTCTTGGGTCACTATGCAACTTTATGACTTTTTAGAAGTTTAAACTTCTGCTGCATCCTACAGAACAATACTGGCACTAGTCTAGCATGTGACTAACCCCTTCAGAATGTTGGGAATATCCTATGCATCCTGGCCTTAAAATGGCTAAATCAAGCCAATAGCTCTTCACACTCGGCAGAGGACATCTATTTTCCTGATGTCCTCTTTAGCGTATATACCCAGAATCACTCTGCTCTTAGTATTTGTAGGTACAGAACTGTCAACTTCCCACCTGCAAAGCCAGGTAAATAGCAGATCAAGAACAGTCTGTGCTTGATTGGCTGGATCAAAGAGTATGGAGGATATTACATGTCCAATAGATCCCTAATGTCTCAATTAAGCAAACCTGTTACCTGCTAAAAATGTTAAATGAAAGTGATAACAACTTTAAATGTACTAAAATAAATATAACAAAGAAAAAATATGAAATATGGCACACATTTATGTAATTATTATTATTATACAGGATTTATATAGTGCCAACAGTTTGCGCAGAGCTTTACAATATGAGGTCAGACAGTACAGTTACAATACAATTCAATACAGAAGGAATCAGAGTGCCCTGCTAGTTAGAGCTTACAATCTAGAAGGGAGGGTCAAGTGTAACAAAAAGGTGATAACTGTGGGGGATGAATTGATGAAGAAAAATTAAAATGTAGTTGTTAGGTGTGGGTAGAATAAGCTTCTCTGAAGAGGAGGGTTTTCAGAGATCGTCTAAAAGCTAATAGAGTAGGAGATAATCAGACAGGTTGGGGTAAGGAGTTCCATAGGATTCGAGATGCTCTGGAAAAGTCCTGGAGATGAACAAAGGTGACGAGGGAGCTAGAGAGCAGGAGCCCTTGAGAGGAGCGAAGAGAACAATTAGGTTGGTATTTATGTAAACAATAATTTGGGTATTGCCACACACACTAGAGTGAGAGAAAAAACTATAGGTCCCTCATTTATAATTACCACAAAACTGATGAGCTCTAAAGGCATTTAAAGCATTGTCTATTAATAATTTGGGGTACTGTAATTGTTTGCTATTTCACAGGCGCCCATTTTTTTGAGGCTTGACATTTAAACCCAGCACAACTTCATCTTTTATTTTGTGTGCACTATACTTCATCTTAGTTTATTTTTTACCGAAAATAGATTTGGTATATAGGTGCGCTAATATAGTGCTACATAAAAAATTGCAACTACCATCTTTTGTACTCTAAAAATTGTTCAGGTAGCAAAGTGGTTAAAGTGATACTAAGAACACACTATTTATTTTACATTATCCCTTCTTTTTAAGTATATTTATGATGGCACTGTGTTTATTAAAATACAAATAAAAATCGAAATACCCTTTTTTATAATCAATATACAGCTGTCATTTGACCCATCTCTTTCCCAGCCTCTGCATCTGCAGGAAAATATCAGCAGGAGGAGCTTATAGTCCTTTGCAGCTGGTCACAGCCTTCAGAATACAAAGGAAAAATATATACTTAATTATCAAAAAAATGTTTTAAATAGTCATACAAATATGTATTTGAACTCAGATTTTTAATATTTTTGTACAAAATTATAGTGGGAGCTATCTAAGAGGAGGCTCTGCCAATCAAAGTCTGTTTTAGATCACTCCAGCCTGTCTGTTGTTTGAATGTGCTTATAATTACAGGGAAGTGAAGCCTCCGTCAATCAACATGTAATGTCCTGCCCCCACAGTGTTTTTATATTTAGTGGGCATTGAGGTGGAAGGGGTAAGTGGGATGTTATTTATCTGGAGTGCCCACGTGTGACTCTATGTTCACGTTGACTGCACAGATAAGAAAAATGAGGAAATGAACAGCTTAGAAGAGAACTGAAACTGGAGCATGCTCAGTACATGTGGCAACAGCTAGTCTGCACAATCCCAGGCTTCAGCTGGGACATAGACAAAGAGGGAGGGACAGTGAACAGCAGGCTCAACCAGTTTTTTTGAAAAAAAAAATCCCATAATCAATCCCATAGTGACTGTGTGAGTATGAACAGCACGTAATACAGCATGTACTGATTTTTTATTGATACTTTAAGTTTCAGTTTTCTGTGAAACAATAAGGACCATGCTACAATAGTTATCCTGTCACTGGCAGCAATTCATCAGGAACAGGATTCCTGAAGAGATCACTCACCTCCCTTGCTGGCAGAAATTCTAGGGGATTTCATTTGCAAGAAGCGCATCTTACTGATTTATCCAATGAAAAAAACAATGTTGTCATAGTAAATAAGTGCACTCTTAGTGATTCCATGACTAGTAAGATCTAAATAGGCAAGAGCTTAGCTAAATTCACAACAGCATCCCCTCATTATTAAAATATATTTTAATCTCCACAGAAGATTGATAGACTTGCAGCTTACTGATGTTACCAGTCCTTAGATGGGCAACTGCATTAGTTTTCTTTTTTTTTTTTACTTTTTTTTATCTATTTTTTACCTGGTAATACTGCCATTAACACACTTCCTGCCCAAGGGTGACAACCATATTGAGCAGTGTTGTCACCCTAGTACAGGGTGTGTGTTAGAACTGCATACTACCTCCCTCTCCTGTCTATAACTAGGGGGTTCATGAAGAACAGCTATTTTTTTTTTTTTGCACTTGTCGGACAGATACATTAAAGAATTTTCAATGGTAAGTTTAATAGAACAAAAAGAAAATTATTAGTAGTTGTAAGCTCCAACAATGAACTTCTCTTTTTTTGCTCCCTTTTGGTCTGTTAAATACATCATTGAAATTTGTTTGTTTTATCTGTCTGAAAAGTCCAGAAAAAGTACTTGTTGATCCCGCAGAAATCCAGTGAGCTCAAGATCGTGTGTGGTCTGCACTGTCAACTTAAGCAGTTTTATAAACCATGCCCAGTTGGCCTCAGTGAGGCATTTTGTGGTCCTAAAACACTTCCTGACCTAAGGTGACAATGCTGTTCTTCCACAGATACAACACAGTGAGTAGATGTTGTTACCCTGGGATGGAAATTGCTTTACTCACAGGATTACCAGGTAAAAAAAAAAGAGAAAAAAAAAAGCTTGAAAAAAGAAATCTTCAGTCACTACATCTAAGGACTGGTAACACTGCAGGATATCTCATTTTTGTTTTTGGGTTTAACCACTTGCTGCCCGCCCACTGTCAAATGACAGAGGGATGGTGCGGCTCTCATTCTGGGAAGACGTCACATGACGTCGCCCAGAACGCGCGCTATTGTGGGCCCATGGGAGCGTGCAGCGCGGCGATCGTGGCCGGGCTGTGCTGCTAGGACACGGAGCAACCACGCTCTGTGTAAGGAGCCATGGCCATGGCTCTTTAGACATGTGATCTACTGTGTCCAATCACAGCCGGTCACATGTAAACAAGAAAGTGCCGATAATCGGCTCTCCTCGCCTCACACTGGCAAAGTGGGTGGCGAGGAGTGCCGATCAGCGGCATCTCCCCTCACAGAAGACCTGGGTGTGTAATCAGAGCACTGATCATCAGTGCCCTGATTACAGCAAAGCCCTAGCAGTGCCAGCAGTGCCACCAACCAGTGCATATCAGTGCCACCAATCAGTGCATACCAGTGCCACCAATCAGTGCCCATAATTGCCACCAATCAGTGCCCATAATTGCCACCAATCAGTGCCCATCAGTGATGCCAGTCAATGCATCCCATCAGTGCCTGCTCCTCAATGCTGCCCATCAATGCCCATCAGTGCCCACCAGCATCACCCATCAGTGCCCATGAGTGCTGCCTATCCGTGCCGCCTATCAGTGCCTATCAAAATTTTCGGTCTTTTTTTTTAGTAAAAAATAAAAATTCCAGCAGTGATTAAATACCACCAAAAGAAAGCTCTATTTGTGTGAAGAAAAATATATAAAAAATAATTTGGGTACAGTGTTGCATGACTGCGCAATTGTCATTTAAAGTTCAACATCGCTGAAAGCTAAAAATTGGCCTGGACAGGAAGGGGGTGAAAGTGCCCAGCATTGAGGTGGTTAAATAGTTTTTAACACCATAAAAAATCAAACTATTTGTTAGCCTATTCTGGCTTTTAAATACACAACATAAGGGCACTTTTCTGGTGGTATGTTAGAAAAAAGCCAAAGCTTGGCCCTCAAATGATTGTGCATGGTAACAGTGGTTACCTCAGCTTTCCTTATTGCTATGATAATCTTCTATGGCCTATTATAACACACAGACCAAAGAGCAGTTCTAGTTGGCCAATTAGAAGTTAATTTTATGTATGTAAGAAAGGCCAAATAAAAAATGCTGTTTGCTAACCAGAGAACCAATGCTGCACTCTTTCCTTTATAAGAAACTCGTTTGACATTTCATTTGTGCTCACATATGTAGCCTAAACCTGGCCATATATGTATATATTTCTTTTGTTCTGCCAGTAGGAACAAATTTCTCCATCAATGCTCAAACCAAACAGCGCACTTGGATGGATCTCCTGCTTTTGCTATTGTATTCTAACAGCCGAAACCACTGGCTGTCAGAATACCCAAAAAGTGGCTGCATCTGATGGGATACAAGTGCTGTTCAACTGACATTGGATACAAGGGCTGTTCAATCCTCCTGCCAGATGTCAGGCAGGATGCCAACAGGGCCATCCCATGGAACAAATTTTGGCCAGTTCATTAAAAACCAGATGAAATTTGCTGTATGTATAGCAAACTTTACTGTGTAGGAAATGATTAAATATATATTATTACTCTGAATGTATTTAACAGGTAAAAAACATTTGCGGGTGACATTGTTTCTTTGGCCCTGTTTACTTCTTATTACAATACAAAATATAAAAAAATGAAATAGTAGATAGCATTTATTAAAAGGCTGTTTTGTACGGCCCTTCTTGTCTTGCTGATAAATACGAGTGCCGAAGATTTGCTGAGCAATGCTTTATTTAAATCTGGCTAATTTGCTGCTTCCGAAAGCAGATTATGTGTTTGTTTTCCCTGCGTGTTGATTTTGTCCTTTGTTTCATGGAAAATGTGAAGTGGTGGTGTAAACAATGCCCTGCAGGATGACATGTTCAAGGTATTGTCACGCAGACAGTTTCTAACTGAAAGGATGCCAGCAGACCCTTTTGACACTACATTCAAGGTGTTCAGAGATCCCACAATAGCAGCAGATGTTTGTTACCAGTTTTTCAGAAACATACAGTACTCATCTGAACTCTTGCTTTTCTTTTAATAAGAGGTTTCCTAGTAGATTGTTTCCTGCATTATGGGAACCTACAAGGCCTACTGTGTGCTACCAACCAGCAGGGACTTGTAAAATTCAATTTACTAAAGTGGGAATTCAGGTACATAACCTGTGTTCACTTCAAATACCCATTTACCATTTATCGAATGCAGCAAAAATATACAGAACTGCACTAGAAACAAATGAGACCCCTTCAATTGGTCTGTGGTTTTCAAAGGTTATCAAAATCAAAACGATGGAGTGGAATCACATGGAAGAACAATTCTGCAAAATGTGATATTTTGGGCAGAGTTTACCATCACAACAACAATAGGTCTTTATTAAATAACTCCCAGTGATTTTGTATAAGAAACCTCACAGAGATTTTGACCTCAATGAGAACAAAAAAATGATCTTAGTTCACAGTGATTCACGTTCATGTACTCAAACCATTACCCTCCTACCCATCCAAGCACCTCTTACCTATTCTGCCCTTACCTCTTTCTTGGCGTAACCTCCATGGCCTACTGTCCTTACTAGGTTACTCTTACATTATTATTTTTCTATAGTATGGATGACTCACTGCTCATAGTAAAGTGGAACTAAACCTTTACAAAAAAAGATATGAGATAGAGCTTTTGGCAGGAGAGACTTTGTATGTCTTGTCTGCCCAAAAAAAATGTGCTCCCTTCTCTTTTTAAAGCATGTCTTTTATTCACTGCCTGCAGTCATGTGCAATACAGTACACAATCCCAACCTACTGCCAGCATGGGATAGGATGTTTGGACAATAATTCCAATGTACATGCACAGGAGTTGCATTATCATGGAAAACCAATAGCTTGAGAAAGAAGACTCTGGGCTGGAATAAGCAGTGGAGAGGATGGTACCTGAAGGGGCAACAGCGGGGATTGTGGAGCTGTCAGAACATGAGAGGGGACAAGCCCTACCATAATGTGCAAGTATGTCATATATACCTGCACAGTATGACAAGAGCTGCAGGAACTTGTCCACATTACAGTTGCACTTAAAGAGAACTATAAGGTCTTTAAACGTTTAAGTCCAGCAGTCCACTACAATAGAAGACAGCTTATACACAACTCTCCACTACCTTTTTTTGTACCTCCCCTTCATTCCAGTGCTGCAGCTTCAGAAAATCTCTTCAACATTCACCACTTTCAGAAGTGTCAGAGGCCTGTGTCAGATGGTGGTTCCTTCCTCAGACCCCCTATGTCATTGAGACCTGCAGTGATCTGGGGGGCTGGGTGTGTCGAAGGATAGAATAAGCGCATGGCATATATAGGCATCCAACATTCCAAGAATTGTTGAATGATCATGAGGCTTTCAGAGGCTGCAGCACTGGAACATAGAAGAGGTAGGAGAATTAAGCCACATGAATACATGTCTTCTCTTGTGGGGTATATGTGGATTTACCCCTTTGGAGAATTGACAGGGTCTTCTTAAAGCAGAACTTAACTGTATCTGAGCATCACAAACCGAAGATGCTATTTAATTCATTTTTAATATTCAAAGCAAACTCACCCATTCATCCATATCTCCATGCTTTACATTGTTGAAGAATCACTTTGAAAAATGCCCCCCCCTCCCAGCATTTCTAGCTGTGGCCATCTTGAGTAAGGGCAGATGAGTCATGTAGCATTTACCTCCTGGAATCCATCCACTCGTAAGTCAGGTATGTAGGCAGGAGGGTGTGTTCAGCTTAGGAAGCCCCTCCTCCCCTCCCCTGATTCAATTTAAAGAATGCCCATGAAGAGCCTTGGGATATATGGCATCATTGTGGTTTAGGCTAGAAACCAGGAAGCAATTAAAGAAATGTAAAAAAAAAAAATTTAAAACAAGTAAATATAATATACCTTCCTATTTAGGCTAACAGCATAAGGATTAAAATAGTTTTAGGCTTGATCAGTGATCACTTAGCACTGGTCAGTTTAAAAAGAATCAGGAGCCAATAAGCACTTCTAACTACCTGAATAGTGAAGAATTGGATTCTAGCTAATGCCCATCCCTTAATGAACACTGCACTTTCAAAGCACATTGCATGCATGGACCCTGACAGGGGGCTTTTAAAAAAAATGCCTACAGCATTCAATCTGATTTGAACTTGTGGTATTAAATATCTGTATTTCGAGTGGTGGCTAGGGGCAACACCCTAACATTTTCCTTCCTCTACTTTTATAAAACACTGCTGTTAAGCATAGTTAATGAAAAGATTGAAAATACTAATATACTTGAAAAAATATAATGAAATGAAAGCTCTCAAGTTGTTCTGATGTAGAGGGTCACAATATCAATTGCTGTTTCACAACTTGAATTTACAGTCTAGAACAATTCCTGGTGAATAAAATGAGTCGTTCTCATTATTTACACTCTGCTAAACAAGGTTATTGTCTTTCTGTTCAGGATATGCTCACCAGTGCCATTTCGTTTATCAGGAACACTAAACCAAATTAAAGCCCCCTCGTAAATCCTTTTCTCATAAAATCTCATTCCCCCATATTTTCCTTTCTGGGTTTCCAGATTGAGTTTTCATCTACGGTGGCGTAATAACTACCATGGCTTATATTTAGAAGGCTAATTTCTCATCACTTTTGGAATGGCAATGTCAGTTAAATGTTCCTTAACATATAAATTAAAATAAAAGCAATGTTTTTTATGTAAATTCTGTTTAAATCCACCTTTAGAATTCATTTTTTTTACACTGACATATGACACATATGATATAAATAATATACATAGGTATAATTGTAACATTACCAGCAGAAATGGTAGGGCTCCATCACTGTGCTGCCACTCAATAGGTGGCACACAACTCAAGCACTGAAAACCCTTTGGTAAATTCAAAGATGCAGTAGATCTAGTAAATTGCCCACCATTGCATGAAGGGTGTTGTATTAGCAAAATCTAACATCACTTTAAAGTAAGAATTAAAATGTATGTCTGGGCAAAACAAATAAAAAATACATAACATATTCTGTACATCTCAGCAATACATCCATGCTCCTATGTTGTGTCTCTTTAAAAATTCTGCAAACGCAGAACAATATCTGTTGATCTGCCAGAAACCCAGTATGAACAAAACTTCCTGTTCTGACAACCCTGACAGCATGCCTGCCCACTTATTTTCCCTTGAACTATGGAACACCCCCCACCCCCTCCTCCATTACATATAGAGAAGGTGCTCTTTAGTCCAAGGATAGAACTGGGCAAGGTTGATTAAATTGGTAAGTTGGAACACTGGGTTCCTGGCAGATCAGGAATTGTTACTTCATACTTGCACAGAGGCACAAAACACAAAACAAAACATACCTGCATTGCATATTTACTGACATACACTTTATGATATGCATGTTTTTCACTAATTGGTGTTTATTTTACCTGCAATAACACAGCTGCATACTGTATAACTGATCCTGTTTGCCTATGATGTACCATAGGTGGAACAGGAGGGCAGCAGAACACACTGTAGTCCATAAAGGGAAGTAAATCATCTTTAGCTGCATTATGATCTGCTTATAAGATGTCTGTTCATTCTGAGTTTATTCATCTTTCATTTCACATTCACATTCTCAATGTTACATTTCCATTAATCATCAGATAACATCACAATTGTACTTTAGTAAAAATTGAATATCAAGCACACAGTGGACCTGAGCTGGATTATCCTCATGGTAACTTTGGCAGGAGCCTAGGGACTGGTGGGCCTGGTAAATATCCAGTGGATATACCATGGGACCACCCACAACCTTCATACTTCTGCAGTAAAGAAGGGAGACAGCACAATTGGTCAAAGGTGTGTACCTGCCTGTCAGTTTACAAAGGGGATGCACTTGTAGGCATTTGGTGTCTAAGGGGCGATACCAGTATAGGCACTCCAAACGAGGCAGCTTATCTGTGTCTGTCACAATCTTTATAAATGTATTTATGTATTACAGGTACTTATATGGTTCCTTCAATTTACACAGTGCTTTACATAAATATTGTACATTCACATCAGCCCCTGTTCTCAAGGAACTTACAATCTAAGGTCCCTAACCTACATTCATACATACAAAAATTAGGACCAATTTAGACAGGAGCCAGTTAACCTACCAGCATGTCTTTGGACTGTGGGAGGAAACCAGAGAACCCAGAGGAAACTCACGCAGGCACAGGGAGAACATGCAGACTCCAGGCAGGTGGTGTCATGGTTGGGGTTCGAACCAGTGACCAAAGTGCTGCTAGGTGGAAAGTGCTCACAACCAATGTGCAGATACAAGTATATTGTAGTGGTAAGGAGACAGACATGCTACTTCACCTAAGACCCCCATCCTCCGTATAGTGCACATACTCTACTTGCTCAGAGAATTTGTTTTTCATCCAGTACTTTTTGTTGGCAATCTGTTGATCTGGGATCACCATTTGCTTACCAGTTTATAATGAAAGGGAGCAACTCCCTAACACACCAACTGCTTGCTCCATGCTGTCTCTTACATCCATAGAACCTGATGCATTAAAATGTTAGTACTAAAACTTTCATACAGCTCTCTGCCTCCATCGCATGTAAACCTTTCTAAGAGGTTTGAGTGTGGTTAGCCATCCTTCATGTATAGAAAGAAAATTGCACAGATTACTGAAACAATTTCACCTCCCCTATGTGTAAGCTTCCTGGACCTGGCTGCAGTTAAATTCATAAATCTGAGATGATGGCAAACCAAGTGATATTTCAACTTTAGTATTATTGCAGTGCTTATATAGCATTATCAGTTAAAAAATCATTTCACTTGTTGCCTGGAATTGCTCTTTAAATTTGTGTCTTCAAGTAATCACAACCCTTTGAACTTGCCCCTTCACTAGCATGCAAATGAGTTGTTTTTGATGACAGAGTCTTTGCATTTCTCTGTAGTTTCGCTACAGTTGGTACAACTTCCAAATATCATATCTAGTTAAACTATGTTTCATGCATACTGTGCTCAGAAGGTATGCTCAAATATCTACTGCTAATGTTTGATAAAAGAAAATGCACATTCAGAATTTTTGTTTCTTCTGGCTCAGAATTTTAAAGCATACCTGCGTATAATGATTGTTTTAATGAAAAACGTGGAAGTCAGGATTCCATTTGCAACTTACAATTACCATTTACATACTGTACCCTCTACATAATGCTTTGATTCTTGTACACATCACCTGTTGCTAACCCATATGATATCAATTTCTTGCCCTGTAATTGTCAAACCAGTAACTGTACAAATATTACTGAAAAGCAGCACATCCTAAGCATCGGCAACGTTGTTGAGCCTTCAACAGATAAAGTGATTCACAAACAATCCTTTTATTCCCAAAAGGTAAAAATATCTACAATATTGTAATACAGAACAATAAACAAAATGTGTGTTAACATACACAAAGGACAGAAATAGTTTGAAGACACTCTACTAGCTATAATATAAAAGTATAACACTGCCTTATTGGAACTGAAAGTATTCACTTATCACAATTTGCAAACAAGTACAAAATCATTCCTATTGTTTGTGCAGCTGGGCATTTCCAGAGATTACAAGCACATATAAAACGTTTCTTATATGGGCCGATCTAACATTAAGCCAGCACGGACTATTTTAACCCTTTGCATGTTTTACTCCATCCTGTATGCCTCTGACATGCACTTGGTATATGGGGTGGTAGGGCATATGATAAATGCCACAGTGAGCCAGCACATCTCTGGTACTACCTCCCTGTGTTTCATCAGCTGAGAAAAGTGGATCTAGCAATCATGGTTACTAAGGCTTATGGGTGGTGGAGGCTGGCTGACCCCAAATTGGCATTTATGTTAGGAATGCACCAATACCATTTTCTTTACGAATACGGATACTTTCCTTTTTAGTACTCGCCGATACCAAGTACCGATACCTACCACAACTTTTTAATTTACACTTCAGCTGTCAGCAATGGTACAACGCATTGAAAAGTTATTTAAAAAATAAATGCATTTATTTTTTTAAATGTTGTGCTTTTCCTAATGTGAAATGTGTAAATATATGTTAAACATATAAAAATATTAAGGAACAAAGCAAACAAAAAAAGTTTTAATTATTAAGAGTTTATAAAATAGAAGTGAACAAAAAAAATCAGCAAGAAAATAATAATTAAATGGATAAGGAGAATATAGAGTTAATTAAGGCTGATCAGAGTGAATTAATGGTTAATAAGGGGTTAAAACAGAGGAACATTCATTAAAAAAATGTTTTTTTTTAACTTGACAGGTTGCTTTAAACTAACTTCATCTGCAGATTTCGAAGTTCATCCCTTTGATCTCTAGATGAAGAAACAGAAAGATACAAAAAGAAACAATGTTTCTTCTTATCTTTCTGTTTCAGTGGCTGAGTGTTAGGAACGCTTTCACCAGTTGGTGGCACTGTAGCCCCCAGACCTAGGGACTGCAGTTCCAGTGTCCACCAGCAGGTGTCTCTTCGCAGTCAGGACCTGATATCATCTCCTGCAATCAAGCATCACCTGAGACTGTTTGCAGGAAGTGTATTTAATCTTGGGAGTGCTGTGCTAGCTCGCCTTGGTATTGTTCCTCATGCCTCTGTATCCTGAGACCTGTATCCCGACACCTGCACCCGGAAATCTGCATCCTTACCCTGAATCCCTGCTTTGTCCTGCTCCCCAGTTCCCTCTGACTGATCTCCCATGGATGACCCTAGCCTGGCTTGAAGTTTATGGTTTGGACTTTCCTTACTGCTCTAGTTATATGCTTTTGGTTGGCTTCACTATTTCTATTTTGGTTGTGCGTTTTAGTTCACTGTCACACCTTATAATAAATCCTCTTATTTTAGTTACGCTTTTGTTTGGTATTTTCTGTGCAGTCCACACATTTCTAGTCACACCAGTTTTCTGACATAATACCAAGGCCATTCCTGACCAGAAGTGGCTGCACAGTAAATCAATCTTGTTTTGGCTGGTTGTGACAATATGAATTTGGAAGAGGTTATTTATTTTTCTCTGCTGCTGACAGAGGATCATGACCATTGCTGCTCCGATCCTTTCCAGTCTGCCTCCATACCAGCTAATCCGTTCCAGTCTGCCTCCTCACCAGCCGATCCGTTCCAGTCTACCCCACACCAGCCGATCCGCTCCAGTCTGCCTTCACACCAGCCGATCCGTTCCAGTCTGCCTCCACATCAGCTGATCCGTTCCAGTCTGCCTCCACACCAGCCGATCCATTCCAGTCTGCTTCCACACCAGCCAACCTGCTCAAGCCCGTCTCTACACCAGCCAATCTGTTCCAATCTGCCTCCACAACAGCCAATCTGTATCTGTCTGATCCTGTGCCCGATGACCCGGTGCCCTCTGATCCTGTGCCCAATGACCTGGTGCCTGCTGATCCTGTGCCCGCTGATCCTGTGTCCGATGACCCGGTGCCCACTGATCCTGTGTCCAATGACCCGGTGCCCGCTGATCCTGTGCCCACTGATCCTGTGCCCGCTGATCCTGTGCCTGATGACCCAGTGCCCGCTGTTGCTGTGCCCAATGACCCGATGTATGCTGATCCTGTGCCTGATGACCCGGTGCCCGCTGATCCTATGCCCGCTGATCCTGTGCCCGATGACCTGGTGTCCAATGACCCGGTGCCCGCTGATCCTGTGCCTGACGATCCTGTGCCCGATGACCTGGTGCCCGCTGATCCTGTGCCTGATGACATTGTGCCTGCTGATCCTGTGCCTGATGATCCAGTCCTGGATGACCTTGTGCCTGCTGATCCTGTGCCCAACGATCCTGTGTCCGATGACTCGGCGCCCGCTGATCCTGTGTCCGATGACCTGATGCCCGCTGATCCTGTGCCTGATGACCCGGTGCCTGCTGATCCTGTGCCTGATGACCCAGTGCCCGCTGATCCTGTGCCTGATGACCCAGTGCCCGCTGATCCTGTGCCTGATGACCCGGTACCCGCTGATCCTGTGCCTGATGACCCGGTGCCCACTGATCCTGCGCCTGATGACCCGGTGCCTGCTGATCCTGTGCCTGATGACCCGGTGTCTGATGACCTGGTGTCTGATGACCTGGTGTCCACTGACCTGGTGCCTGCTGATCCTGTGCCCGATGACCCGATGTGTGCTGATCCTGTGCCTGATGACCCGGTGCCCGCTGATCCTGTGCCCGATGACCTGGTGCCCGCTGATCCTGTGCCTGATGACACTGTGCCTGCTGATCCTGTGCCTGATGATCCTGTCCCGGATGACCTTGTGCCTGCTGATCCTGTGCCCAACGATCCTGTGTCCGATGACCCGGTGCCTGCTGATCCTGTGTCCAATGACCTGATGCCTGCTGATCCTGTGCCCACTGATCCTGTGCCCGCTGATCCCGTGCCTGATGACCCGGTGCCCGCTGATCCTGTGCCTGATGACCCGGTGCCCGCTGATCCTGTGCCTGATGACCCGGTGCCCGCTGATCCTGTGCCTGATGACCTGGTTCCTCCTAGTCGCCCTTGGTCCAGTAGTCCGTGTCCTAGTCGCCCGTGGCCCAGTAGTCCGTGTCCTAGTCGCCCGTGGCCCAGTAGTCCG
>BLSH010286597.1:564145-620115 GCA_018402905.1 Glandirana rugosa | reverse complement strand
CTGGTGCCCGCTGATCCTGTGCCTGATGACACTGTGCCTGCTGATCCTGTGCCTGATGATCCTGTCCCGGATGACCTTGTGCCTGCTGATCCTGTGCCCAACGATCCTGTGTCCGATGACCCGGTGCCTGCTGATCCTGTGTCCAATGACCTGATGCCTGCTGATCCTGTGCCCACTGATCCTGTGCCCGCTGATCCCGTGCCTGATGACCCGGTGCCCGCTGATCCTGTGCCTGATGACCCGGTGCCCGCTGATCCTGTGCCCGATGACCTGGTGCCCGCTGATCCTGTGCCTGATGACACTGTGCCTGCTGATCCTGTGCCTGATGATCCTGTCCCGGATGACCTTGTGCCTGCTGATCCTGTGCCCAACGATCCTGTGTCCGATGACCCGGTGCCTGCTGATCCTGTGTCCAATGACCTGATGCCTGCTGATCCTGTGCCCACTGATCCTGTGCCCGCTGATCCCGTGCCTGATGACCCGGTGCCCGCTGATCCTGTGCCTGATGACCCGGTGCCCGCTGATCCTGTGCCTGATGACCCGGTGCCCGCTGATCCTGTGCCTGATGACCTGGTTCCCGCTGATCCTGTGCCTGATGGCCCGGTGCCCGCTGATCCTGTGTCTGATGACCTGGTGCCTGATGACCTGGTGTCTGCTGACCTGGTGCCTGCTGATCCTGTGCCCGATGACCCAATGTCTGCTGATCCTGTGCCCGATGACCCGGTGCCTGCAGATCCTGTGCCCGATGACCCGATGTCTGCTGATCCTGTGCCCGATGACCCAGTGCCTGCAGATCCTGTGCCTGATGACCGGATGTCTGCTGATCCTGTGTCCGCAGTCCAGCCTGCTGTTTTGGTGCCTGCTGTCCAGCCTGGTGTTCTGATGCCCACTGTCCAGCCTGGTGTACCGGCGCCCACTGTCCAGTCTGATCTGGTTCCTGATTCTCAGCCTGCTGTTCTGGTGCCTGCTTTCCAACCTGCTGATCCTGTGCCCGCTGTTCAGTCTGCTGATCCTGTGCCTGCTGGCCAGCCGGATGTGCCCAAGTTTGTGAATGACCCATGGTACCCCAGCAATGAGGTACCTAACCTGTTACCAGACCCAGGCGGTGGAATTCCTGGAATCTTTCTGGATCCCAGCAGCAGGGCCTTTGATCTGGAACCTGGCATTCCTTGGACTCGTAAGACACTATCATTCGGGACTCTTGTTGCTATGGCTGGTTGGAGCGTCCGGAGGTCGCTCCTTCGAGGGGGGGTACTGTTAGGAACGCTTTCACCAGTTGGTGGCACTGTAGCCCCCAGACCTAGGGGCTGCAGTTCCAGTGTCCACCAGCAGGTGTCTCTTCGCAGTCAGGACCTGATATCATCTCCTGCAATCAAGCATCACCTGAGACTGTTTGCAGGAAGTGTATTTAAACCTGGGAGTGCTGTGCTAGCTCGCCTTGGTATTGTTCCTCATGCCTCTGTATCCTGAGACCTGTATCCCGACACCTGCACCTGGAAACCTGCATCCTTACCCTGAATCCCTGCTTTGTCCTGCTCCCCAGTTCCCTCTGACTGATCTCCCGTGGATGAACCTGGCCTGGCTTGAAGCTTATGGTTTGGACTTTCCTTACTGCTCTAGTTATATGCTTTTGGTTGGCTTCACTATTTCTATTTTGGTTGTGCATTTTAGTTCACTGTCACACCTTATAATAAATCCTCTTATTTTAGTTACGCTTTTGTTTGGTATTTTCTGTACAGTCCACACATTTCTGGTCACACCAGTTTTCTGACACTGAGCATTGTTGTTGTTGTTTTTTTTTCGACAGCTCCAATTGCCAGGATTTGGCTTACACTTTAGGAGTGAACAGGGGAACCCCACTGAGAGTCATTGTGGTGGCCCCGCTCGTTAACCACTTCAGCCCCGGAAGGATTTCCAGCTTTAGGACCGGAGCCCTTTTTGCGATTCGGCGCTGCGTCGCTTTAACTGACAATTGCGCGGTCGTGCGACGTTGTACCCAAACGAAATTTGCGTCCTTTTTTTCCCACAAATAGAGCTTTCTTTTGGTGGTATTTGATCCCCTCTGCGTCATTTCTGATCGCCGCTATAAACAAAAGAAGAGCGACAATTTTGCAAAAAAAAAACAAATTTCTTACTTTTTGCTAAAATACAAATCCAAAAAAAAAATATAAAAAAACATTTTTTTTCACCGTTTTTGGCCAATTTATATTCTTCCTCATATTTGCGATAAAAAAAATCGCAATCAGCGTTTATTGATTGGTTTGCGCAAAAGTGGTCGCGTTTACGGATGATGAGAATTCATTTTTGGGGTTTTTATTTTTTTTTATTTTTTACTAATAATGGCGGCGATCTGCGATTTTTAGCGGTACTGCGATATTAGGGCGGACATGTCGGAACGTTTTGACACTTTCTTTGGACCATTGGCATTTATACAGCGATCAGTGCTATAAAAATGCACTGATTACTGTGTAAATGCCATTGGCAGTGAAGGGGTTAACCTGCAGGGGCGCTCTAAGGGTTAACTATGTTCCCTGGGCATGTTCTAACTGTATGGGGGACTGCCCTAACAGGAGAAGGGAAGTGGTCACAGCCTTCATGTACAGGAAGGCTGTGATCACAGCCCTTCTACCTCACACAGAGCGGAGGTCCGTGTTTACATACACGGACCTCCGTTCATTCACTCCGGGGGGGGGGCATCGCGGGTAGCCGGCGGCAATCGAAGCCGCCGCACCCGCTCCCTGGCCCCCCTGAACACAGTGAGCGCGCGCGCGCTCACTAGGCTCTGTATCGCGGCCGCCGTCGTATGACGGCGATTCGCGTTACAGAGCCACTCTGTCGCCGTCACTTGCCGATCAGCCGTCGGCAAGTGGTTAACAACCGATAATTACCTGATTTCTTTTTACATCCCTCTGACAGCTGAAAGAACTGAGCCTAAAAGTAATGGTTTCAGATATAGGAGCATTTGCATCGATAGCGGTGTAACCCTAATTTATTATGCATCAGGTTTGTCCTAAGACTCTGACTATTTGAAAAGTTCAACCCTGCTATAGTGGTTATATCTTCACCTTTCCTTTAAATAAATTGTAACATATGGTTGATGATATTATTGTGAATCTTGTACATTATTAACCTGTATATATGTAAGTATAAACCTTCAAGCCATCAGAAGTATAAAACTAATTTTATTCAAAAGTCTTTAAAATGTCTTTCTGACCTGCTACTTGAGTGAAATCCCAGATGTATTAAACAGGTTTCTTTTGTGGTTAAAGTGTGTCTGTTTCGATCTTTCCAAAAAGGAAACTACATTCACAATTATAATTTTGCTCGTTCAAGAAAAATACTTCCATCTTGCTCATTTGAGTTATCTCATTGCTACAGTAGGAAACAAACATAAATTTGACCCAGTTAACCATTAAAAAAATAAAATGAACACACTTAGAAACATTTTTAAACAAAATGTTACTAGTGGTGTATGGCCATATTTAGTAATCTTTTTAATTTCACAAGTCTGTATGGACATCTCATTGTCAGTGTATGTTGGGCTATCCACCAGCAGGCAAATCTGTGCAAAAAATGGTTCTGTCCTGGCCAACTGATAATGCTATACCAAAAGTGAAATTGATGGTGTCACTATATTGTCACAAGATTCTATCCCAATCCAATATCATGCTACAATGTGACGCCTGTGTTTTAGTTCTTCTAGGCTTTGGTTTTCCTAGTATGTGGAA
Source organism: Glandirana rugosa (assembly GCA_018402905.1). NCBI lineage: Eukaryota > Metazoa > Chordata > Amphibia > Anura > Ranidae > Glandirana > Glandirana rugosa. The sequence continues at coordinate 616,387 of BLSH010286597.1, read as the reverse complement.
TAATAGTACCTTTCAGTTGTCAGGAGTCTAAATGGTGTAAGAAAACCTTTAGAGAAGTTGTTAAAACTGCTGGAGCTCAGATAATTGTGCTATATATGTTTTCCAACTTCACCTTAGTGTAACTGGGTTTTCTCAATCACGCTGTGATTTTTTTTCATCTTCTATTGTTCATTTTCCAATGGCGGAATTATGATAAAGATAGTAGTCTTTGCCAGGTACAAAATACATGGGAGAACACTACTTAACCAGTCCTACATCATGCAGATATCATTAATGCCTGTGGATGGTAACCATCACTGTGGGAGTTTTATAAACCTAAAATAACAGCTTAGTGGGGAGGAGAGGTTATGGTATATGGCAGAAAGATACACCCAGCAGCCAGCTCATCAAAAGATATCTGTCTTTGCTTAGGAGATTTTCCTTGCCCAGCAAAACTCTTCATTGCTTCTGGACCAGAAGCTTAGATTAGAAATATGTCACAAAAGAGATCTGAGCAAACTGCTGGCTAGCAGCTTACAGTTCCTCCCTGGAAGAAATGTAAATGTAGTCTATTGAAGCATGGTGCTTTACAAAGTTATTGTTTAGTGGAACTTGTGAGATTGTTAATGACACATTTATTCTGAAAGTGTGTGTTTACTGAACGTTGGAAGGTGCAGTAGGGTGCAAGATTAACAAGCAATTTCAAGAAGTGAGTAAAATCAGTGAACTGGTATTTGCATACAGCAAGCACTGCAGCTATGTAAATCAAACTGTGCTCTCCATTTACCTTGCTCTGTGTTTTCTCTAGTCAATACAGCTAGGTCTAATAACTCTCATTAGGGATTCACTGTGATTCCTAAAGTCTGTACTCTGTAATGCCCTCTCTCACTAAATCTGATTGCAAGGGGTTGCTTAAGAATTCTTCTTTTCATCACAGCAGGGTTTATTAGATCTCTAGATTGCTGAAATGAATGGGTTTGGTTGATTGGTGCACTACGCTATGCTATGTTGCAGTGTGAATGGGACACATAGGAAACAATTGTTTTGTGTGTGTCCCTGAAGTGACAGATGTTTTACCATGCAGTATAAAGTCTGTCACCACACATAGTGTGAGTTGGCCCTTAATAAAGACAATGCATGGTCAGCATCCCTTTAGAAGTAATTAACTCTTGGGAGTATCTCACCAAAAATGAAGATTTTGTTGCAGAGGGTGCCTAAAATCTGACTTGTAGCTTTGTGCAAACCTCTGGGAAAATCGGTAAGTTATCATACAAGCAGGAAACAACATTTCTAGGGATGTTGCATATTGCAGGTTGCCATATTGCATTGAATTTCTCTGAAAATTGCAGTGCTGCAGATTGAAAAGGAAATTTAATTCAATTACAGTATGGCTTGTGTAGCAATTATATACTGTATGTACTGTGAGCTAATGAAAACAGTGAGCTAGAAAATGAATGTTGAAAATTAGTTCTTTTTTTTCCCAAAAGAGAGAAAGGATTTTTATTGAAGTATAAGAACATACAGGTTATCAACATTTTACAATAGTCTAATGATTATTTAGAACATTTGTGGAATATTATGTTCTACATTGACAGATAATTGCCTAACAAAGTGTTGAAACAGTTGTCTTGTTAAACAGAAAGCATACCTAAAGACAGTCTATATGTGCATTGTTAGGTTTGGCTATTTTCATCTGCTTATTTACTCTGATTGAAGTGTAGAGGGGTTACAGTTTTGGGGTGTGGGAGTCAAGCTTATTCGATTTGCTGGGTTGTGTGCGGTTTTAGACTATCACACTATACAGTTGTTGTTAGTATGAATCATCCCAAAAATTTGGGAATTGGTCCGTGTGTAAGGGGCAGTTAGTGGCCAGCACTTACTGCTTAGGCGTGGACGGTGGGCAGTGTTGGAAGAGGGGAGAAAAGAAAAGAAGAAAAACAAAAAAAAGGGGGGGAGGGATTAGGGAAGGAATAGGGAACAAGGAGTAGTGGTGAATCCAGTTAATTGTCCTTGTGGTGCAGTATGTTTGAGGTCAGAGGGTTTGTAGGATGAGAGTTTGGTGAGTATTATAGTCATTGGGGATATTGTTCAAGAAGGTTTTGGGTTTAGGTTGATCTCACAGGGGGTATGTGCATCACTTGTTTACACTCGTCGGTGGTTTTGGAGTGCGTTCAACATGCCCATAATTTGGAGAATTTGTAAGGGGAGTCTCCACTCTTCCCTGACAATGTTTGTCTGCAGTACTGGTTGATAGTAATGCACTAACTATGCTGACAGTTCTCCTACCATCTGTTTTGATTTAGACATACTTTATGTTAAACTCAATGGCTTTAGGCAGGTTGCTTAGGTGCCCCATTAAAATTTTGCTATGAGGCCCCATGATCTGTATTTAACCACTTACTGACTGGCCCATAGCTGAATAGTTGGATTATTCTGGGAGGGAGTACAATAACATCCTCCCAGAATCACACTCCCGTGCTCCCCCTGGGGCATGCACTCAAGAGTGTCTGTGCTTGCCGGGTTTTCAGGATCCGATGCGTAATGGATCTGGATAAAGGGCAAATCCCTGTGGCTCCTAACCACGTGATTGCACCTGCCAATGATGGAGCCATCACTCTCAACTAACCGGTGTCATGTCTGGTTCTCTCCGCTGCTCACACTGATTGTGTGAGCAGAGGAGAGAGAGGCTGCAGCATGAAACTACATGAGGTTCTTTTTTCCTATTCCAAGTGCCCAGCAGTGCCCCAATCAGTGTCCAGCAGTGCCCCAGCAGTGCACATCTGTGCCCTATCAGAGCACATTTGTGCCCCAGAAGTACCACATCTGTGCCCCAGCAGTGCCACATCTGTGCCCCAGCAGTGCATATCTGTGCCACATCTGTGCTGCAGTAGTGCAACATCAGTGCACATCTGTGCCACAGCAGTGCTCCACAATGCCCTATCAGTGCACATCTGTGCCACAGCAGTGCCACATCAGTACCCAGCAGTGCCACATCTGTGCCCAGCAGTGCTCTACAGTGCTCCAGCAGTGCCACATCTGTTCCCCAGCAGTGCATATCTGTGCCACATCTGTGCTGCAGTAGTGCACCATCAGTGCACATCTGTGCCACAGCAGTGCTCCACAATGCCCTATCAGTGCACATCTGTGCCACAGCAGTGCCACATCAGTACCCAGCAGTGCCACATCTGTGCCCAGCAGTGCTCTACAGTGCTCCAGCAGTGCCACATCTGTTCCCCAGCAGTGCATATCTGTGCCACATCTGTGCTGCAGTAGTGCACCATCAGTGCACATCTGTGCCACAGCAGTGCTCCACAATGCCCTATCAGTGCACATCTGTGCCACAGCAGTGCCACATCAGTACCCAGCAGTGCCACATCTGTGCCCAGCAGTGCTCTACAGTGCTCAAGCAGTGCCACATCTGTGCCCCATCAGTGCTTTACAATGCCCCATCAGTGCCACGTCAGTGCCCAGCAATGCCCAATCAGTGCCACATCTGTGCTGTACAGTGCCCTACAGTGCCACATCTGTGCTACATCAGTGCCAAATCTGTGCTCTACAGTGCCCCATCAGTGGCACTAAAGTGCCCATTAGTAAGTGCTTATCAGTGCCACCGTATCAGTGAATCCTTATTAGCGTCCATCAGTGCTCTTTCTGTGAGACATGAGGTGGTGAGCATACTGATGTACAGCGGTTACATGCTGCCCAGTGAACGCTATATGGGACTTTTGTGTTGAATCCCCACCTGTCTGCACATATTCAGCGGCATCTGGCTGTGACTCTCCTGTTGTGGGGTTAGCTTACACCTAACCTATGTGACTGGTTCTGCTGTTTATCCATAGACCCTATATAGGGTATAGCCAGCTACTCACATTCCCATCCCGCCCTTATCTCCCTATCAATTACTCCAATTGCGGTCAAATTGAACTGTCAGCCTCAGCTGTATTCTATGTGGATTGCTACGCTCCTTGATTTTAAATATTTCCAGGGTCTTGGTCTCTATGGACTGAGTGGTTCTTACTATTGGAATAATCACATTCCTCCTTATCCCACTGATTGTGGATGAGCCCATTTATACCCATAGACTAACTTTCAGTGTGGACTGTATGTGGTGGTTGTATGAGGTGTGCTGCTGGCAGGTCTCTGATTTGTTTGACAACGTTGTCATTTTTTAATGTTTGCATCAGTGGTAGTTTTTGCACTAACCTATTTGAACAAATAATGTTGAATAAAGTTGATATTTTAAGTCCATGGTGTTCCTTCATAAGGTTTCTTGGCGATCTTCAATCCCCATTTTTTTAATTAAAAGTGTGAGAGCACTGAAAGCTGAAAATTGGCATGGTTAGGAAGGGGGTTTAAGTGCCCAGTGGACAACTGGTTATGTCCCTGGGTTCCTGTTATTAGACAACAATGAAAACAAACAAAGTTCAGATAGCATTGCTTACTGCTGATCTGTTGATATTAAAAATGGATAGGAAGCAGGCTGATGCTTTGATATACAATATTTTGTACTGTGAGAGTAACCTTAATGCATTCATGGAAATAGTTGAGTTTGTATACTGTACAAATTGTCTTCTATGCTCAGTGTGCATGGGCAAGATAGTGCCCTTCAAATTTATGTAAGCTGTGACCTCTGAGTTTGTTTTAAAGTAATATGTTCGCTAAGATGAAGAACAGCCTTATTTTTTAAGAAAATTACATATAACTGGAAATTTTAAAGAAAAAGATGAATTCTAAATAATTAAGTTCATGTCAAATAACATAACGTAGTGAAAACAAATGTGTCCTTTAAACTTGAACGCCACAAAATATTACTCCCTAAACTTCTGATAACTTCCTTCCACAAATAATTTATGTTTTCCTCTTCAAAGATGCAATCTGTAAACCAAAATTTGTTCAAGCATCTCTGCCTAATAAAATCAGATTAGCAGCGACGGCTAAGGCGACTATCCATAATATATTTTCAGTGAATAAAGCAGTAGCTCAGCCTATGTGCCAGTCATCTTGAGTAATATTAATGGATCACCCCCATCTACACACTTTTTGAAGTACGATTTAATCAATGTATGCATTAATGGATTAATTCATTTTTTTCAATAATTGACGGGCCTTGATTTAGCTGTCATTACAGTTTTCACTTCTACAGCATAAAACAGAAATGTTAATTAATGGCCAGCATCATAAACCAGAACTTTTCCTATATTGTATTCACTTACAAATGCTGCAATTCAATGTATAGCTATGGGGCAGTAAAATCTCAGAGTATGCATTTATCTGTTTATCTTTAATTTATATAGAAGACATACAGCATGTCATCAACTATGCTTGAATGGGTAAGACTACCCCAACTGGTATTTCATGGATTTGTGTTGTGTTCTAGAAACCTTTCCTTTAAAACTTTCTATGCTTTTTTTCCAGGGACAAAATAATAAGAAGAGTGTTTTTTTTTTATACTGATTCAGGTTCAAAGTTTGCATTTCTAGGTTCTCTGGGGCAGGCAAGAAGCCAATTATTGCATTCCCTGTAAATCCCATTAAAGTGATTGTAAAGGTTTTTTTTTTTTTTAATAACAAACATGTTATACCTACCTCCTCTGTGCAGTTGGATTTGCAGAGAAGCCCAGATCCTCCTCTTCGCGGGACCCTTTTCTGCTCTCCTGGCCCCTCCCTCTGGTGAGTGCCCCCTCAGCCAGCAGCTTTCTATATATTCCCCGACCTGGCCCTGCCCCCTCTCTCCCCTGATTGGCTAACTGATTTTGATTGACAGTCGTGGGAGCCAATGGCGCCGCTGCTCTTTCTCAGCCAATCAGAAGGAGTGCCTGGGACAGCTAAGACACTCATGGACATGGCTGCAGAGAAATGGGGCTCAGGTAAGTAATTAGGGGGTGCTGGAGAGGTTGCTACACACAGAAAGTTGTTTTATCTTAATGTATAGAATGCACTAAGTTAAAAAGCCTTCTGCCTTTACAACTCCTTTAAAGTAGTTCTAGACTCTGCTTCCTTGTTAGATGTCATCAAAGTGTTAATTCACACTTACAGAAAAAAAATGAAAAAGTGAAGTAACACCATACACCCTCCCCACCCCCACTCCCTGCTTTACTTACTGTCATAGATGCTGAGCGAGCTGTCAGTACTCATTCAGCTGGGTCAGCAGTCCAGGGATTTGAAACCCCCACTCTTCTCCCTCTTTTCTGTACAGGGCTTCCAGAATGGGCTGACCAGTCAGAGTCATCCTGGTCCATCCTGGAAGTGCTGCACAGAGAAGAGGGAGAAGAGCTGGGCTTTCACATTTCTGGACTTCTGAACCAGCTGAGTGAGCACTGACAGATCAGGTAGGTACAAGGGGAACGGGGGAAGATGGGGAGGGAGGGCGAACAGCATTAGTTCATCTTTTAATTTTTCTGTATATGTGACCTAACACTTTAATTCTCTATACAATTTAATACATCTTAGCAAGATGGACAGCACAGTAACTGTAAAGTGGTTAGCCCATCCGTCTTGAAGCACTGGGGTCCTGGGCTGGGAACTATGGTGTTTATGTTCTCCCTGTGCATGCACAGATTTCCTTAAACACTCCAAAAACATGCTGGTAGGTTAATTTGCTTGTGCCTAAAATTGGCCTCAGTATGATTCTGCTGTTTGTACCCAAGGCTTTCTCGTCATCTGCCCAGGGAGAAAAGTGCCATATAAATAAAATAAAGATAAATAGCACTTCAACCTGGCAGCACTTGGGTTGTCGGTTTGAATCACAGGTGTGCACAGGGGGTGTGCCAGGTGTGCCTTGGCACACCCTAATCACTCTGTATGGTAACAACTCCCCCTACTACCAAGGCTTCCCCCTTCTCTCCTCTCCCCTTGGCTCTCCCGGGGATGTTTCAGGATGTAGAGTGGGGAAAGGGCTAGTCAATATGTAATTTACTGGCCCCTTTCCTTTCTAAAGAAACACACTCACTCACTGTGTTCATTCACAAACTGAAGTTACTATGCTTCGATGTGTTTGAGCTTTGGGGTGCACACCCTAATGCAACAGGCTGCACACACCTATGGTTTGAATCCAAACCAAAACACTACCGGCATTGAGTTTGCATGTTCTCCTTGTGCCTTGTGTAGGTTTCCTCTTGGTACTCCTGTTTTCTCCCACAGTCCAAAGACATGTTGCTAGGTTAAATGGCTCCTATCTAAATACATTATGTGTATGTATGAATGTGAGTTAGGGACCTTAGATTGTAAGGTCCTTGCGGGTAGGGGCTGATGTGAATGTACTATATATATGTAAAGTGCTAGGTAAAGTGTTGGGTCTATTTGAATACCTGTAATAAATCAATACTTAAATACGGTGAAATGTAATAAGTTGGCTCCCACCGCATATAAACACACAGTTTCAGCAACAGCATACTAATCCTACTTAAAAAATATTAGAACTTGACCCATTTCAGAGGAACTATAACGCCTTTGTGTAACTGTATTTTTAAAAAGTTTTGTTTTTTCAATGACAAACATGTTATACTTACATAGTTACATAGTAGGTAAGGCTGAAAAAAGACAATAGTCCATCCAGTTCAACCTGTGTAGGCGTACGTGTGTCAGTATCTATAATACTTTCCCATATTCCTGTATGTTGGTTTTTTTTAACCATTTCAGCCCCGGAAGAATTTCCCAGGCTAGGACCAGAGCACTTTTTGCGATTTGGCACTGCGTTGCTTTAACTGACAATTGTGCGGTCGTGTGATGTTGTACCCACACAAAATTTGCGTCCTGTTTTTCCCACAAATAGAGCTTTCCTTTGGTGGTATTTGATCGCCTCTGCGTCAATTCTGATCACCACTATAAACAAAAGAAAAGCGACAATTTTGCAAAAAAAACAATTTTTCTTAATTTTTGCTAAAATACAAATCAAAAAAAAAAATAAAAAAACATTTTTTTTCATCGGTTTTGGCCGATTTATATTCTTCCTCATATTTTTGGTAAAAGAAAACTGCAATCAGCGTTTATTGATTGGTTTGCGCAAAAGTGGCCGTGTTTACGGATGATGAGAATTCATTTTTGGGTTTTTTTTTTTTACTAGTAATGGCGGCGATCTGCGATTTTTAGCGGTACTGCGATATTGAGGCGGACATGTTGGACCATTATGACACTTTTTTGGGACCAATGATATTTATACAGTGATCAGAAATTTAAATATCACTGATTACTGTATAAATGTCACTGGCATTGAAGGGGTTAACCTGCAGGGGGTGATCTAGGGGTTAACTGTGTTCCCTGGGTGTGTTCTAACTGTGGGGGGGCTGGGCTACCTTGGGCATAAGAGATCAGGCAGGCCACCCGCAGATCGCCGCTTATTTATGGCGATTCGCGGGAAGCATAGACACTGCCACCGTGAATATACGGTAGGCAGTGTGGAAGTGGTTAAGATATGCATCCAAGAGTCTTTTAAACATATACATACTCCCCACGGCCACCAGCAATTGTGGGAGAGAGTTCCACATCCTTACTGCCCTGATAATGAAGAATTGCCTGCGCAGTTTAAGGTTAAACCGCTTCTCCTCCAGTCTCATTGTGTAGCCCAGTGTCCTCATACAATCCCTGGGACTGAATAGTTTTTTTCCTATGCTTGGATCCCCATTGAGGTATTTGTAGATCACTATTATATCCTCCCTCAAGCGACGCATCTCCAGTGAGAATAAATGTAATGTTTGCAACCGTTCTTCATAATTGAGGTCCTCCAGTCCTCTTATTAGTTTTGTTGCCCTTCTTTGGACTCTCTCCAGCTCCAGCACATCCCTTCTGAAGATTGGTGACCAGAACTGGACAGAATATTCCAGATGTGGCCTAACCAGGGTTTTATAAAGTGGCAGAGTGTTAGTTTTATCCCTGGAGTATATCCCTTTTTTATGCATGCTAATATTCTGCCTGCTTTGGTAGCTGCAGCTTGACATTGCATGCTATTACTCAGTCTGTCATCTATTAGGACCCCCAGATCATTCACCATCCATGATTCCCCCTGAGGTTTTCCACCTAGTGAATAATTTGCATGTACATTTTTTTTGCCCCCAGGTGCATTACTTTATATTTCTCCACATGAAACCACATTTGCCATTTGTCTGCCCACTCCATTATTTTATTCAGGTCATTCTGAAAAATGTCTATGTCCTGATGTGAGTTTATTGCTTTACTTATTTTTGTGTCATCCACAAAAACTGAGACTGAGCTATTTATCCCATACTTTATATCAATTTATAAATAAATTGAAAAGAATTGGTCCCAAGACGGAGCCTTGGGGTACTCCACTCAACACTGCAAACCAGTCTGAATACATGTTATTTATCACCATCCTTTGGACATGTCCCTGTAACCAGGTTTTTACCCAAGCACTAAATGTATGGTCCATGCCTGCAGATCTAAGCTTGGGTATTAAGCGTTTATGGGGGACTGTACCAAATGCTTTTGCAAAATCCAGATACACTACATCCACAGGCCTCCCCCTATCTAGATAGCAGCTCACTTCATCATAGAATGTTAGAAGATTGGTCTGGCAGGAAAGACCTTTCATAAACCAATGCTGATGATATTCTTTTTCTCTGTAAATCTTTGGATATAGTCTCTTATGATCCCCTCCAATAATTTACCCACTATTGATGTTAAGCTGACTGGCCTGTTGTTCCCAGGAATATGTCTCTGCCCTTATTTGTATATTGGTACCACAATCAGTTGGTGCCAATCCTGTCATTATGCTGTCCACAAAGATTAGGAACAATAGCCTGGATATAATCTGACTGAGTTCTCTGAGGACTCTCGGGTGTAAGCCATCTGGTCCTGGTGATTTATTTATGTTAAGTTTATTAAGTCTTTCACTGACTCCGGTCTCTGTTAGCCATGAGGGAATGTCCTGTGTTGTGCCATTAAGAGTATAGTCATGCCCATTAAACCCTTGTTTTTTCTGCGTAAAACCTGAGGAAAAGAAGGTATTTAGTACAGTTGCCTTCTTTGTGTCATCTGTAACCATACTCCCATCCTCATCTATTATGTGTGCAATGTGTCCTGGTTTTGCCATTTTACTCTTAATATATCTAAAAAAAATTATTTGGGTTCTTTTTACTTTCTTCCACTGTCCGTCTCTCGTAATCGTTTTTAGCTGCCCTGATTGAGATCTTACGCTTCTTATTGCATTCCTTGTAGTGTTGGAATGCTGATGGTGACCCATTCCCTTTATATTTTTTAAAGGCCATATTTTTCTCCTTAATGAGACTTTTAACATTACGTTTTAGCCACCCAGGTTTGATCTTACCAGTATTTGGTTCCAATTTATGTCATGTAGCAATGACCGCAGTTCAGAAAAATTGGCTCATTTAAAATTTAGTGCTTTTGTGTTACCCTTGTGCCTCCTTTTCCTATGATTTATGCTCAATGTGATCACCCTATGATTGCTAGATCCCAAGGTGTCGCATATTGGCACACCTGAGATTAGACTTGAGCCTTCGTAATTACTAGGTCTAACAGGGCATTCTTTCTAGTTGGGGAATCGACCAATTGGAACATGAAGTTGTCCTGTAAGACATTGATGAAATGACGGGCTTTTAATGAGTGAGCTGTTCCCTCTGCCAAGTTAATATCGGGATAATTGAAGTCCCCCATTATGATTACATTTCTCTGTTTCCCTGAAATTACTTACCTGCTCTCTGCAATGGAATTGAACAGAGCAGCCCCATACCTCTTCTCGTGCCCCCCACTGGCACTCCTAGCTCCTTCTGAGTGCACCCATAGGAAGTGGCTTGCTACGGGGCACTTGTGTTGGTGGGTCCCAAGCCGCACTGTCTGCATCCATAGACACATACAGCATGGCCTCATCACAGGATTTGACTGACAGCAAAGGGAGCCAGTGGTTCCTGATGCCTCAACATAACCTTTGAGAGTGGGGAGGGAGGACAGGGCCGCTGCAGACAGGCACAGCACTGGATGGAGTGAGGGTGAATTAAGTATAAGGTGGGGTGAGGAGGCAATATTGCTACCTAAACATATTTATGTTAATGCAGGGAAGGTAAAAAATGTTTACGTTAAAGAAAAATGGGAAAAAGCACTAAATACGAGTTTCTCTGACTGCCAATGGGAAAGGGCATGCACACTAGCACACAAGTGCTCAATAAGCACTAGGCTACAAGAGACTTCTTATAAAGTATTGACTCAATGGTATAACACATATTATGATAAAAAAACCTTATGTGTGTAGCAGCCGTCCCAGCATCCACTAATACTTACCTGAGCCCCATCTCTGTCCATCGATGTCCACAAATCCCTTGGCCATTCGGGATTCTGAACAGAAAAATGGGGGAGCAAAAACAAAAGGACCAAATTTGTAAAGAGATTCACACCTACTCACTTAGGGATATGTATCACCTGGGGCTTAATGGCAAAGCAGTACACAGCAAAAAACACAGGCAGCACAGAAGGCTGTCTGTAAAGGAACCATACGGAAAGCCACTGGAGTCTGGTGTGAAAGAATTCTAATGAGAATAATGTATATAAAAGCAATGCAAAATAGTATTAAGTACAAATATCATACATGGAACATTGATCAGAGAACCACCACCCATGACAACGTTGTCACTAAAGATTAAAAAAGGGGGGCCCCGCACCTCCACACACATGCCTAAGACATGGTCCCTCAAATACATAGTAAAATTGACCTTAAAGATTCCAATACAAGTATCAAATCTTAGGCATGTAAGCAGTCACCATGGCAGACAAAAAATAAATACAGCGCCTGATGTGCAGGGAGGATTGAATGTCTATGGGTGAACACCTATTGGATCGCTCACGGCTGTGAGATCAAATTGTAAACAAACTGCCAGACGACTGGGGATAAATCCTGTGAAAGCCTGAAGCATATGTCAACTGTGTATGTGGCCCCCAGAAGTTTGTCCAGCGTTTGATCTGCCTGATGATGGAAAAACCGTGAAGGTGGGCTACAGGCAGATCGGCCACATGGCTAAATTGTATTTAGGACTGAGGGTCTGTCTGATGATGGCAAAACCTGGGATGGTCGGCTACAGGCAGACCCACCAGATGGCATGCGCAGACAGGTGTGAAGTGCAGAGTGTAGTGTGGGCACGAGCGGTACCGTTGAAGGGGGAGAGAGAGATAAGCGGGGAAGGAGGGAGTACTGGATTCACTCACCTATCCGGCTGCATACAGGATGCTCATTGTGTACCTCATGTGCCTTGTGTATATCCATTTGCATCGCAGATGAGCTGCACGGTGATCCAAAGTGATTAGCTGAATGCCGTGTGTGTCTGTCGGCTGCCGAGTGGCGTGTCCTTAGCGTTCGGTCCGGCGTGAATTGAAACACAGCAGTAGTGCCATTGGCTCCCACGGCTGTCAATCAAAGTTAGTTAGCCAGTCAGATGAGAGAGGGGATGGGGCCGAATGGCAGCTCCGTGTCTGAATAAATACACGGAGCTGCAGCTCACCTCGGATGCCCCCATAGCAAGCTGCTTGCTGTGGGTAGCACTCGACAGGAGGGAGGGACCAGGAGTAGCAAAGAGGAACCTGAGAAGAGGAGGATCAGGGCTTCTCTGTGCAAATCCACCACAACTGAACAGGTAAGTATAACATGTTTGTTATTTTAAAAAAAAAGAGACTTTACAAACACTTTAAAGCGGAGTTCCACCCAAAAGTGTAGGTGACCCCCTGACATGCCACAATTGGCATGTAATTTTTTTTGGGGGGCGGGGACCCTGTTTTCACAGGATACCAGCTCCCACTTCCTCTCCTGGCGCCACAGAGCCGGAAGGAAGTTTACATCTCCTCCCATCGGGTAATCTCCTGGGACATTCACAGCGTGCAGCATGGCTCGCACATGCACAGTGCGTGCCCGCCTGTGAAGCCACGGCCGGGTGCCCACACTTACTATTCCGGCACCACGGAGGGGAGGGGGAGAGGAGCGATGCATCGGGTGGCCGCATCGCTGGATCATAGGACAGGTGAGTAGCCATTTATTAAAAGTCAGCAGCTGCACTTTTTGTAACTGCTGACTTTTACATGGGTGGAACTCCGCTTTAAGTTTACTGGTTATCATGGTCAATATTGTTGTCCAATTAACTGTTATATTAAACTACACTGCACAAATGCTGTAACAGGAAAGTGTAGGTAAGACATTGAAATTGTTAGCACCGTATGTGATGCATGACTGCATATTTATTTCTTTACCTCAGTTGGGCTTTAAAGTACAACTGCAGCCAAAACTTTATTATTTTTGTCTATTTGTCCTGGTGACCGTTATCCCCAAAGGCATGGGCATGCCTAGGGGGTGTGCCGGGTGTGCCTCGGCACACCCTAATCACCCCTTGTGCATACCTCCCAAGTGCCCTGGATTGGGTGGGACTATTCAGAGATTTCAATTAAACCCTGGTGTCCTGCAAATCCAGCCGGCACTAGGCTCCTAGCTTCTGTGTCTCCCCTATAGAAGCACTTGTCACAGGCAGCTACAGAGAAAACAATGCTTGTTTATTCCAGGGAGTTGGTGAGTAGTAAAGGGCCGGCAGAGGGAGTAGGGAGGCAGGGCTGTTATTGAGAGCAATTGGCTTCGTATAGGGGAGGGAACGGGTGCTAATGACCAGCGGGGCTGTGCGGTCGGGGTACAAGCCAATCATAGCCCTGCCTTCTACTCACCATGCCATCCTTTAGCACATGCTCCTGCCTGGCTGGCATATAAAAACAGCATTTCCTCTGTAGTTGCCTGTAACAAGCACAGCTGCAGGGGAGACACAGAGAGAGGATTCAACCCAGGTACACACTACTGCAATCTCAGAGATCACATGTGATACGCACCCGCACTGCAGGTGCCAATCACATGCAATCTCTGAACAATGCGTGTTCAGCCATATAGTTGTATTGCTGAACTCGCATTAGATTTGTGCCAAGAAAGGTGCAGGAGCCTTTTTTCTCCCTGGCCTCTGTCTCACTTAGCACTGATCTCTGAACTCTGCCTCACTTAGCACTGACCTCTGAACTCTGCCTCACTTAACTCTGACCTCTGCCTCACTAATTACTGACCGTTAATCTCTGCCTCACTTAGTACTGACCTCTGAAATCTGCCTCACTTAGCACTGACCCCTAATCTTTGCCTCACTTGGCACTGACCTCTAAACTCTGCCTCACTTAACTCTGGCCTCTGCCTAATTAAGTACTGACCCCTAATCTCTGCCTCACTTGGCATTGACCTCTGAAATCTGCCTCACTTAGCACTGACCTCTGCCTCACTAAGTACTGACCCCTAATCTCAGCCACACTTAGCACTGACCTCTGAACTCCGCCTCACTTAACACTGACCTCTGAACTCTGTAGTAAGTGACGCAGAGCACAGAAGTGACTCAGAGATCAGTAGTAAGTAAAGCAGAGTTTCAGGGTCAATAGTATTTAAGGGAGAGTTCAGAGTAGAGCTGTACGATTCTGGTTAAAACCAGAATCACAATTTTATTTGCTTAGTATAAAGATCACGATTCTTGCGGCATTTCATCTTTCACATTATACAAAAAATTAGGCTGACTTTACTGTTTTTTTTTTCTTTAATTCATTGAAGTGTATTTTTCCCCCAAAAATTTTGAAAAAGTTTGAAAGGACGATGTACAAATACAGTGTGACATAAAATATTGCAACAACTGCCATTTTGATAGCTCTGTGTGGCTCTGACACTCATAATGTGGTGGTGCACCATCTTGCTGGAACTATGATGTCAGTGATAGGGAATTGCTGGCCATCAAGTCGGCTTTGGAGGAATGGCGGTACCTCCTGGAAGGAGCAGCTCATCCGGTATTGGTTTTTACTGACCATAAAAACCATAAAAAAACCATATAAAAACCATATGCTGTGAAGATACGAGATGTGCAGCACCTAAAACTATGGATACTGGAAGCCTGTGCTAGCATTTCTCCTGCGGTGTTGCTATCAGTGTGTGAAGAGTGGGAGAAGAGGGTTGCATTGACAATCCAACACAATGGGCAGCACATTGAACACATTTTATAAGTGGTCAGAAACTTGTAAATAACTCATGAAAGAATAAAGTTACGTTAAAACCAAGCACACCATTGTTTTCTTGTGAAATTCCCAATAAGTTTGATGTGTTACATGACCCTGTTCCTATTGAAAAAACAAAAGTTGGATTCAAAATGGCCGACTTCAAATTGGCCGCGATGGTCACCACCCATCTTGAAAAGTTTCCCCCCTCACATATACTAATGTGCCACAAACAGGAAGTTAATATCACCATCCATTCACATTTTATTAAGGTGTATCCATATAAATGGCCCACCCTGTATATTTTATGGGTACAGGAAGGCATTTGTTTTATTTAACCATGTCCAGTTAAGCCCCTCTCACTGTAAAGGCAATTTTGCCACACCCACCATCTGCCGCATCTTTGAGCTTTGGTGTGAACACCCTAATGCAATAGGCTAATGCCCAAAGGTGAAAATAAAACAATATCCCAAATTTCGAGCTGTCACCATGAATGGAGTAGAGGAAAAATCTTCCTATGAGGCGCTAGTTCTGATGACCTATCACTTTGGAGGGATTTCCACCCACTTTCTTTTTTTGTTTGCAAACATTTTATTTGGTATAAAATGGTGGTATAAACATTGGACAATCGCACATTGAGAGAAATGCAATTCTAGAGATTTTCACAGAAAAAAGTCACTATAATATATTGAGTAATAAAAGTTCAGTGTCTAGATTTTCTTGAGCCAGATCTAATACATAGTTGGTTAACTCAATAATGTGCTGTTAAAAAGAGGCACTGATTTATATTGTTAGTTATTCACAGAATAGTATATTAGAATATTCGAACCAAGAATCTGATTTTTGGTTGTATAAGTGCATAGTATTATGCAGAGTGTGGAATATTTTTTCCATGAGGTTGATATTGTTTATTCTCGTTTTCAGCTGGGTGAGAGGAACCACGCACTTTCTGTCGTGGCTTCAGGATGAAAAGTGAAAAAAAGTCTCCAAATGGGGCACAGATGGCAAAAAAAAGCTGCCAGTATAAACTCTGTCCAAAATAAAAAAAAATGACTTTAGTTATACTTCAATTTTTTGTATAAAACAATTTTTAAAGTGTTTAGCCATTAAACTGAATTCTTTTATGGTAAAACAATATTGTTCAAAAACAGTATATATAATTATATATTTATTATGCAACATAAATCATAAGCTATGAGGCAAACAGGAGAGCAGCCGCTGTGCAATAAGGCGAGTATCTATGATTCATTGATCGTGCATTCCACCACCGATAGCAATGGCCCCTCACCTTAACAATTCAACCTCACAGAGGTCACAAAGCCTGTCTCATCTATCCACTTGGATCAGCTCAAAGTAATACTCATAGGAGACAAATGACAACCACCGTGCGATCAGGTGAATCTTAATAATCACTGCTTGTGTTAAAAGTGCAGCCCGCCACTGGTTCTAATGGCCTCTCACCTTAACCACTCGACCTCCCAGAGGTCACAAAGCTTGTCTCTTATGTAAGATCTTCTGATGTCCGGACCACTGACTCTCCCAAAAGTATAATCATGTGAAATACAAAGAAGGACAGATCTAATGCTCTCTGTACAAACTAATTTATTAAAAAAGTTAAAATCTTTACACTGACATGGGAATGTACCTAGATCCAGGTGCTGGCAAAAGAACGTGTTGTGCATACAGCTAGACTGGTGTCCCAGTCTCCAAAGATGGCCGCGGATGATGTCACTACCGGCTCCTCCACCCATGCATGTTACATTCCAGAGCGGAACTTCGTCAGCGGGTCTCGCTGATGAAGTTCCGCTCTGGAAAGTAACATGTACGGGGGGAGGAGCCGGTAGTGACGTTTATTTCTAATTATATGAATTCTTATATGCACTGAAAGCTCAGCATTGCATTGATGGTTTGTAGCAGCCTCTGTGTATTCACTAGTTTAAATGTCCCCATTTAACCACTTCAGCCCCGGAAGGATTTCCCACTTTAGGACCAGAGCACTTTTTGTGATTCAGCACTACATCATTTTAACTGACAATTGCACGGTCGTGCGACGTTGTACCCAAACAAAATTTGCGTCCTTTTTTTCCCACCAAAAGAGATTTCTTTTGGTGGTATTTGATCCCCTCTGCGTCATTTCTGATCACCGCTGTAAACAAAAGAAGAGCAACAATTTTGCAAAAAAAAAAAAAAATATTTCTTACATTTTGCTAAAATACATATCCAAAAAAATTATATAAAAAAACATTTTTTTTCATCGGTTTTGGCTGATTTATATTCCTCCTCATATTTTTGGTAAAATAAATCGCAATCTGCGTTTATTGATTGGTTTGCGCAAAAGTTGCCGTGTTTACGAATGATGTGAATTAATTTATGGGGTTTTTATTTTTCTTTATATTTTACTAGTAATGGCGGCGATCTGCGATTTTTAGCAGTACTGCAATATTGCGGCGGAAATGTCGGACCATTTTGACACTTTTTTGGGACCATTGACATTTATACAGTGATCAGTGCTATGAAAATGCATTGATTACTGTGTAAATGCCATTGGCAGTGAAGGGGTTAACCTGGAGGGGGCGCTCTAAGGATTAACTGTGTTCCCTGTGTGTGTTCTCACTGTATGGGGGCTGGGCTGGCAGGGGGAGGGGAGTGATCACAACCCCCATATACAGGGAGCCTGTGATCACATCCCTTCCCCCTCTGTCAGAATGAAGATCCGTGTTTACATACACGGACCTCCGTTCTCTCACTGCAGGGGAGCCATCGCGGGTAGCCGGCGGAGATCGAGTCCACCCTACCCACTCCCTGGCTCCCCTGGAACACAGTGAGCGTGCGTGTGTGGTGAAGGCGGTTTGCGATAACAAACCAAGTTGCCACTGTCAAGCCACGGCGGGCTGTCGGCAACTGGTTAAAGGAGGAAGGAGATGTGCCTGTTGCTCATTCTCATATTTTACAGAGCATACTACTTTGCAATAAAGATCCATCTCCTGGCAGCAAGTGGCAAATATGAAATTTCCATGCACAGAATGTCATATTAAGAAGGTAAAAAAAAACTGCAATTGTATTTATTACCAAACATATTACAGGAAAAAATGTATATACACATAAAGTAGTCCAACTTTAAATGTATGTTCCACCATTTCCTGTTATAGTGAAGACATACTGAGACAGGAGACCTCATAACCAATAAAAACTTAACTGTGCAAAGGTTATCAGTAAAGCCTTCATGAACTAAAGATTTATGTCAATATTTTACTGCTAAGGGCAAGGATGTGTTCAGACAGATATTCATGCCAAAATTAAATAAGACAATCACAGTGCATTAAAGGGCTCTTATCAGACTGCTTACTGTTTGTGTGTGCCAGGTAAGATGGTTTTTCCTGTCCTTTGCATCTATTGTGGTTAGAGAGTTTTGTCATACAGCAATGAAAATGGTTAACTAAACTGGTGTGTCTAGAGACAGATAAATCTTGGTATTTAGTACATGTTCTTACCCAGCATCAACTCACAGACTTATTACAAGATACTGATAATTGTGAACCTAATTAGTATTCCAACTCTGTAAGAAGTTTTATTAGATCAAGCAAGATTTTTCAAGTTATTATTTTTTTAATTGTAAGAACTAGCATCAAATGTAGAGCGTTAAAGAAACCTCCACTCGCTGTTTCTTCTTTTTAAGAGCTTTGTTTGCCCATTTTTATTAAAAGAAAGACAAAAAAAACACATAACATGAGTTTCCCTCACAGGAGTTTTCAGCATTCCTTTTGCCATCAACATAAACAACATTCAGCCATTTTGGCTTTCACTTGCAGCACTGCTGGTCTGGCCTTACTCTCCAGGCCCTTGTCTGCCTCCTACAGACTGTTCACCGACCAACTTGGTGCTTTTAAATATTCAGGCTCCAGGTCCCAAAACAAACCAATTTAAAGAATTAGGTTGCAAGTTGAAGGGAAGCACCTCCAAGGCAATATTCTCTGAAATATTGCCTGTGCCATGCACAGTACAGGAAGGCCTGGTGTAAGGGGGAGGGATTTGGGTTTTTAGAGCACTGGGCTGACTTGTCATTGGGGTACAACCTATATGCTAAAGATGGTTTGCACCTCAATGGAAAGGGGTCTGCTGTGCTGGGGGAGAGGTTTATGGGAAGGCTGGAGGAGTATTTTAACTAGGATTGAGGGGAAAGGTGAATTTGATTATAATGGGGCAGACAGGTCAAACAGGGGTCAGCCCCTATTGGTGGGTGGAATGGGGAAAGATGGGGGGAGAGCTATGGAAGATGGTATGAAGGTTCCCATGTTAAAAACAACTATTGGAAATGGTACTGTTTGTGCGAAAATAAAAAAATATGCATACATATGCAAAATTTGACAATGATTTAAAGTGTTTGTTCACCAATGCTATAAGTCTGCCAAGCAAAATAGGTGAGTTGGAAGCTCTGGTGCACAAGGAGAACTATGATTTAATTGGTTTTGCTGAATCTTGCTGAATTTTGGCTTTGTTCTTCACATAACTGGGCTATTAATATTCCTGGCTATGCTCTCTTTTGGAAAGACAGGGTGAAATGGAGGGGTGGTGGTGTCTGTCTCTATGTGAGAAGTGACCTCAAAGTGAGTGTGAAAGAGGATCTAGTTGATGGAGAGTATTATGAGTCTGAAGTATTATGGGTAGATCTGTAAATAGGTGTGTATACTACAAAGGTTATCATTGGAGTTTGTTATAGACCTCCCAGTGTTAAAGAGGAGTTGGAGACTCAGCTCCGTTCACAAATGGAAAGGGCTGCAAGGGCTGGGACAGTGATAATAAATGGGGATTTTAACTACCCGGAAATTAACTGGAGTAATGGAACTGCTGCGGCAGTTAGAGGGCAAAAATTTATAAACCTATTACAGGACAATTTTATGGTCCAGTTTATTGAGGTCCCAACTAGGAATGATGCTTTGCTGGACCTGGTAATCTCAAACCATGCAGAGCTTATTACCAATATTCATATAAAAGAACATCTGGGTAGCAGTGACCATAACATGTTTTAATTTAATGTAAGCTGCAATCAACAAACACATACGGGAAAGATAAAAACACTTAACTTTAAGAGAGCAAATTTGCCAAGGATGAGGGCTGCTCTCCAGCACTTAGACTGGGAGGGAATATTGGCATTGATGAACACAGAACAGAAATGGGAATTTTTCAAAAAGACTGTATGCAAACTCACTGCAAAGTATATTTCCATGGGCAATAAGTTTAAAAGGCTAAAAGTAAAACCTACTGTATGTGGCTCACGGCCAAAGTTAAAAAAGTTATAAATGATAAGAAAAGAGATTTTAAAAAATATAAAAATGAAGGAACACTATCATCTTTTAAATGTTACAAAGAATATATAACAGAGTATGTAAAAAGGAAATCAAGGACGCAAAAATTCAAAAGGAACAATAGATTGCAAAAGATAGTAGGACAAACCCCCCAAAATTCTTCAAATATATTCATGTTAAAAGGTCAGGTCTGAGCATGTAGGCCCTTTTGGGTGACTGGGGACAAAGAGAAGGAAAACGTACTAAATACTTTCTTCAGCTCTGTGTACACAAAGGAGAATGGGGGAGCTCATGTCCATAATGGGGGTGGTAGTGATACAGCCCCAAATGATCCACAATGGCTCAAAAGATAGTAGAACAAACCCCCAAAAATTCTTCAAATATATTCATCGTAAAAAGGTCAGCCCTGAGCATCTAGCCCCTTTACAAAATAATCTAGAGTGGGTGACGGGGACAAAGAGAAGGCAAACGTATTAAATAATTTCTTCAGCTCTGTGTATACAAAGGAGCATGAGGGAGCTCATGTCCATAATGGGGGTGGTAGTGACACAGCCCCAAATGATCCACAATGACTCAAAAGTGAAATGGTCCAGAAGTATTTTGACAGAATAAAGGTGGATAAAGCACCTGGGCCAGATGGCATCCACCCACGGATCCTAAAAGAATTGAGCTCTGTAATTTCAAAACAATTGTATCTAATTTTTACGGACTCATTAATGACTGGAATATTACCACTGGATTGGTGTAGGGCCAAAGTGGTGCCCATATTTAAAAAGGGATCAAAGTCTTTACCAAGTAACTGCAGACCCATTAGTTTAACTGCTATAGTTGGGAAGATATTGGAGAGTTTAATAAAAGACCACAAAATTGAGTTCTTGTTGGAAAAAAATATTTTAAGCAACAGACAGCATGGATTTATGAAAGACAGAAGTTGTCAAACAAACCTGATTTCTTTTTATGAGGAGGTAAGTAAAACCTTGGACAGAGGGGTGGCTGTGGACGTGATATACTTGGATTTTGCTAAAGCGTTTGACACAGTTCCCCACACATGGCTAATGTGTAAGGTAAAGTCTACAGGCTTGGAAAGATCAGTTTGTAAATGGATTGAAAACTGGATAAAAGACCAAATTCAGAGAGTAGTGGTTAATGATTAATACTCTGAATGGTTTAAGGTTATCAGTGGTGTACCCAAGGTTCGGTGTTGGGACCCTTACTTTTTAATACCTTTATAAATGATATGGGGTCTGAAATTAAAAGTACCATTTCAGTGTTTGCAAATGACACCAAGCTATTCAGTGGAATAACATCCTTACAGGATGTCTCCAACATATAAGCCAACCTCATTGCACTGTTTAATTGGGTGACTATGTGGCAAATGAGGTTTAATGTAGATAAATGTAAAGTTATGCACTCGGGGGCTAATCATGCATCATACATACTAGGGGCGCACAACTGGGGGAATCCATAGTGGAGAAGGATCTGGGGGGGTTTTGGTAGATCATAAGCTTAATAATGGCATGCAATGCCAAGATGCAGTTTCCAAAGCAAGCAAAATCCTTTCTTGTATTAAAAGAGGTATGGACTCCAGAGAGAGAGACATCATTTTGCCCCTGTACAAATCATTAGTAAGACCTCACCTGGAATATGCAGTTCAGTTTTGGGCACCAATTCTCAAAAAGGATATCAGGGAACTGGAGAAAGTGCAGAGAAGGGCAACCAAACTGATAAGAGGCATGGAGGAGCTCAGCTATGAGGAAAGATTAGAGAAACTGGATTTATTCTCTCTTGAGACAAGGACATTAAGGGGGGGTATTATAAACATGTACAAATACATAAGTGGCCCTTATAGTGAACTTGGTGTTGAGTTATTCCCTTTAAGGTCATCACAGAGGACAAGGGGGCACTCTTTACATCTAGAGGAAAAAAGATTTCATCTCCAAATACGGAAAGGTTTCTTCAGTTAGAGCTGTGAAAATGTGGAACAGACTCCCCCAGAGGTGGTTCTGGCCAGCTCAGTAAATTGCTTTAAAAAAGGCCTGGATTCTTTTCTTACTGTACATAACATAACTGGGTGCTAACATTTACAGGTAAAGTTGATCCAGGAAAAATCTGATTGCCTCTTGGGGGATCAGGAAGGAATTTTTCCCCTGCTATAGCAAATTGGATCATGCTTTGCTGGGGTTTTTTTTGCATTCCTCTGGATCAACTGTGGGTTAAGGATTTTGTGTATGGGATTGTATGATTATATATATATTTTTTTTTCTTTTTTTTATTAGTTGAACTAGACAGTCTTTTATTCAACCTGACTAACTATGTAACTATGAACTTAAGAAAACACTGAGGAAACTGAAAATCCAGTTTGCTCTTCATGTCACAAGCTCCCTTGAGCCCCTCAACCCATTCGGTTGATAATTCTTGGTTACAGCCTCCTTCTAGACCCTGGCGGGGCAACTCTCTGCCACATATCCCCCTCATTTCGACCCCGGAGGGGGCATAACACACTAGCCTAACCCACAAGGGCCAAACCCAGTCTTATCAGGTGACTTTCCCTGTGTCCCCCTGCTACACTGACTTGGGTACTACAAAGACACCCCTGTGACTTTTTATGGGTGCACTTCCAAAAGCACCATCTGCCTATTTTCCTTGGGGCCACACTAGTCCATTTACCATCAGAGAGTTTACCAAGAGAGAGTTGATACCTTTTTACCCCTAGGCTGACTACTGACCTTTAGGTGTCGAGTACCTTTAAAGTTGCAAAGCATTCCATCAATTTCCTCAATATATTAAGAGAAAATGTGTATCTTCTTTCATTCTGTCTTTAGTGCCAATATGTTTCAAAATGAGGTGTGTGTATCAAGTAATATAATGCACAGCTTTTCATTTGTAAAGGTGTCATTTAAAGAATATATTACCTCAACATTTGATATTCCTAATATGTGTCTGTTGTGCCATGTACTTGTATGTAAACATATTCTGTTCTATTTGCAGTACTACCAATGGTCATGATTCTGCTTACACATCCCCCCTGCACAGCCATTCATTGAGAAGGGCAGTGTACTGCTGTTTCCCCCACCCCCAGATCTCTAAGCCCTTTATGCAGCTGTTATCAGAGATTTTGTGGTCACTTATAAAAAAAAAGAAAAAAAAAAGCGTTTATATTTTTTATATATACAGTATACTGTATATACACACACACATAGTTTGCCTTTTATTTCTGTTTTAAACTAAATGGGTTGTTTTACAAGGTAACAGTTCACATATACTTTAATTTATTTCAACATGTATAGGATATTTCCTGGTTCCTTTTCTTCTTCTACCTACCCTTCCCTTAGTAAGAAGATTAATTTGAACCAGATGATTATTTAGTGAGAAAGTATGTTCATTTTATATTTGCTTGTTCTTTTGTGCTTATTTTTAAGCATACCTGTGTAAAATGATTTTGTTTTTATGTTTTAGAGTCAGGTATTATTGCTTATAATGAGTAATGTTACAAAAAGCAAAAACAAGTTTGAAAATAAGCAAATTATAGCCGCTCAGCAGTTAGTCGTTGTTTTCGCTAGTGAATGTAAATGCAAACATTTACCTTCCATAGTGCTTCTTTAACACTAACTAACACTTACTAACTAAAATGCTGTGAAAAGCTGGCCTGCTATTATACAGGCAGGCAGATGCAATTTATATTTGCTGAAAAAATGTTGCCAAGAAAATGTATTTGAATATATATAGAAAAATGCATGCTGGAAAGTGCTGTAATACGAACTATGTAAATTATGTATATTTAATCTTGCAGACCTTTAATAAAAGTCTTCTAGCTGCTTTGAATTTTGCAATAATACATGGAAACATATTTTCTGAGACTATTTCATTACTTTGATGAATCTAATATGTGTCCTCATATGCTCTGCCTAGTCACTTGTCACTCTCCCAAGAAACAGCATCATGTCGGAAGGGTAATACAAGCTTAAGAAGACTGCTGAGATGTTTTATAGAGCGTTATATGGTTTATTGGACCAGCATTAAAATACATAAATCATGCTTTCTGCAGGAGATATAGGAAAAGGGGCATGGCTGAACGCCATTTGGCCCTATTTACTCTACCCAGTTGTCTGATGTGTTGTATGAATGTGGTACCAGTGTCAAACATTTCAGGAAAAATGATAGATAAAACAAATTCTAGCTATAATTTTCACAAGCAAGCTATAATTTGTTTTCTTGTACAGGAGGCATAATGAGAAATGAATCAGGGTTTTTTATTTGCCTAAATAAAGGATCCTAGAATATTTATATTCTGGAAATGTAATGCAAAAAGCAATATGTAAATTGAAGAACAACTCAAGGAATATATATAAAACTCCCTTTAATTTATGTATAAATTCCATCTGAATCATGAAATAATGTTCAGCTCAGCTAGTACTATTACTGGAAATCTGCCTATGAGTTTAAACTAGTCAGAAGACAATCACATGCTTGTATTGGCAATGACTGCTTTAAAAGGTAAATGAACGTAGGAGGTACACAGGTTGGCTTATAGTGGGTATCATCAATATGATGCTACTGACCTGTAGTCCAATACGGATGCCTGACTGCTGATTCTGGGAACTGTTGGGACTGAACACCCCTCGGTTTGGTTTGCACGAGAACACAAATATATGTGCGAACATTCAAACACCGTTAAAGTCTATGGGACCTGAACATGAAAAATCAAAAGTGCTCATTTTAAAGGCTTATATGCAAGTTATTGCCATAAAAAGTGTATGGGGACCCGGGCCCTGCCCTAGGGGACATGTATTGATGCAAAAAAAAGTTTTTAAATCAAACATTTCTTCAGAAGCAGTGATTTTAATAATGCTTAAAGTGAAACAATAAAAATGAAATATTCCTTTAAATTATGTGCTGGGGGGGTCTCCTTAGTCTGCCTGTAAAAGGGCACACTTCTGTGATGTTTAAAACAGTGGCAGAGAAAATTAGATTTGTAAAGGAAAAATGTCATTTAAAATCACTTGCGGCTCCCGGCAATATAGAGCACTGAAAATTTTTGCGTTGGGTTCCCCCCCCCCCATATCAGGCCCTTCGGATCTGGTATAGATTTTAAGGGGAACCCTGCTGTGACGAACGCGGGTATCTGATCACTGCCCTCTGCACCGATCGGCGACTGAGGACCCCCCTGATCTAATACCGCACTTGTCACAAAGGTAACAATGCCACTCTCAGCTGCTTTCAGCACAAAGATTTCCCAGTTTGTGGGACTATCGTTTAAGTGCCAGCCTCCTGAGTGCAATTCTTACCAGGCTAATTCAAACAATTAACCCTTTCTCTGCCACCACTTCTGGATGCCGGCCAGAAGACCCGTATGTTACCAATACCAGTATTTCAAAATAACCACCTATAACAAACACTATGACCTCAGACAGGTATATTCAGATGTGTTATTTTAAAAACAGTAGCGCTCTTCAAAGGAACAGATTCGTAATAGTTGCATTAAGAGCTTTAGGGACAAAATTAACACTTTTCAAAATAAGGTTTAATAATGAAAAGGTAAAGTTTAAGGTGCAGTAAAATATTTACATAAAAATTAAAGAAGGTTGCAAAATACTGAGACAAAATATACAGCAAAGGAACAGAATGAAAATACCTGTATTTGAAATGTCCGTGCCTAATCAGTGTTTCGAAGATTATTTCCTGGTTCTCTGGTGTTGTTTCATTGATGGTAATTGAGAACTGACAATTGATCTTGGCAATCCTTTTTCTCTGGATGACAAGGGGTGGAGCCATACCCCTCTGGCCATTCGCAGGAAAGGGCGTTTTCTTAGAAAATGTCCAGGGCGGGCCATCGCGATACATGCTGCATAATCTACCCTTGGATTATGAAAATCAAGTGATTGGGCTGCCTGGCAAGCCTCACAGTAAGAAATTCAGTCTCAGCTTGCATAAAGCTTTTAAATGACTCCAAGGTGCTGATACATTCTAGGACCCTGGGAAGGGAATAGACTAGTTCTATCCCTCCTTGGGTAACAAGGGGTGAATGTTTATACTTGAATTATCTGGGCCAAAATTCTACATTCCAATATGTATGTTTTATCACTATGGCATACTTCTACCAGAAATTATGAGTTTATATGGCTTTTGGGTAAGTTTTAAGACAGAGAGAGGGTCATCCCTAGGTTAGAGCTGCCAGGGTAATTTATGGGCAAACATCAGTTTGTTCTATGTTTGTTCAAGATAAGCGAACAGGGCTTCTTCCTGACCAGTCATGGACCATAATCAGATGGCCCCCTGAAGTTGATCTGGCCAGAGAGGGAGAGGGTGTAAATGAGGAGCTTTGTCTTAAGTTCAAACTACCATGTTAAAAAGAGAGAAAAAAAAAAACATAGCAGCTATTTACTCAGCTCCCCTTCCAAGATGGAGTCCATCTTGCTTCATGTATGGTATCATCACACCTGCGCCAAATAAAAAAAAAAAATGACGTGGGGTTCCCCCTAAAATCCATACATGACCCTTATCCGAGCATGCAACCTGGCTGGCCAGGATATGGGGGGATGAGTGGGCACCCCCCCTCCTGAACCGTACCAGGCTACATGCTCTCAACATGGGGAGTATGGGTGCTTTGGGGCAGGGAGCTTCTTCCCCACAACCCTGGGCTGTGGTTGGGGGGTCTGCAGGCGGGGGGCTTATCGCAATCTGGAAGCCCCCTTTAATAAGGGGGCCCCCAGATTTCCCCCATGTGAATTAGTATCGGGTACATTGTACCCCTACTAATTCACCAAAAAGTGTCAAAAAAGAAAAAAACACAGGAGACAAGTAGGGACAAGTCCATCATTAAAAAATAAAAAAAAATAAGTGTCCCCTGTTGTAATCCATCATCAATCACAGTGCGCGACGGACCCAAAAAAAAAGCTGCAACATCTCCTCCTCCATAGGAGGGCTACCCCGACTGACTGCTTTTTGCTTTGACAGTTTACTTATATGGAAGGGCGGGGCCACCCAGTGATGTAAGCGCATGACCCGACCCCTCTGATGGCACATGACGTCAGAAGGGGCAGGGTCGTTCGCTTATGTCATCGGGCGACCCCGCCCTGCCATATAAATAAACTGTCAAAGCAAAAAGCGTGCAGATGGTGGGTGCACCGTTTGCGTACAATGCATTATGGGCGCTCCGCGGCGGCGAAGTCGCTGCGAATGCCCCATAATGTTCTAAATTTGACTTATGTTCGACTCGAACCGAGGGCCCATACCTACTTAGCATAAGTCTCTAGAACATTTTACACATTTTACGAATGGTTGACAGTTAAAACCATTCCCTTGTTTGTAGTTTAACTGTATTTATAAATATCTGGATGCAGTTGGGTTTTAAAGGACAATATGTCTAACTTAATATTGATTACTTTGATACACGAAGTAACAATGTAAGGCTATGTTCACAATGACCCGAAAGTAGTGTAATTTTCAATCCAACTTTGCACTGCGACTTCATGTCGGACTTCCATGCGACTTCAATGAACAGGATCCAAATTTTACCTGACCATTCCAGGCCCTTTGAGTCTGGAAAGGATCTTGAGGGGAAACCCCATGCCAAGAAGAAAAAAGACTTGGGGTCCCCCTCAAGACCATACCAGACCCTTCAGTCTGTTATGGATTTTAAGGGGGAACACCATGCCAAAATTTTAAAGAAAATGGCGTGAGGTCCCCCGGAAATCCATACCAGACCCTTATCCGAGCATGCAGCCAGGCAGGTCAGGAAAGGGGTTGAGCGAGCGCCCCCCTCTTGGTCCATGCCAGGTCACATGCCCTCAACATGGGGGGGGTGGGTGCTTTGGGGTGGAGGGGCACTGTTCCCCCCACCCTTAAGCTTCTTGTCCCCATGTTGATGGGGACAAGGTGTCAGGGCTGGGCTCAGCTCTCCCTTCTCAGAGCAAGCTGCTCAGCTGAGAGTTAGTTGCCAGTCTCAGCTTCCACTCTGTCTCACCTGATGACCATATCCTGCCTCGTTAAGTCAGCTCTGCTGCTATATAAACTTCCTGGATCAGATCGCAGATACCTTCACCTTGGTCAACATCTCTGTAGAAATCTCTTCTGTGTATTCCTGTGAAAGATTTTGTCTGTTTGACGTCCCCTTCTGGTTCCTGGATTCAAGACCCTGCTCTGCTGACTCTCCTCCTGGCTCCTGACCCTGCATTCCATTTGTTTGACCTCGCTGATCTCTGGACTCCTGTTTCACTGGCTTGCTTTGACTATTCGCTCTGGTTACCAAACCCTGGCTATGTTTTGACCATGTTTACTCGGTTTATAACATTTCACTTTATTAAAAAGTGTGATTTTACTGCACTTCTGTCTTTGTCTGATTCATGGTTCATGGCACAAGGGCCTCTTCCCAACAACCCTGAGTGGTGATTGTGGGGGTCCTGCAAATGATGGCTTTTTGGAATCTGGAAGCCTCCTTTAACAAGGAGGCCCCCGGATCCCGCTCCCCCTATGTGAATGAGTATGGGGTACATTGTAGCCCTACCCATTCACCAAAAAATAAGAAGTGTAGTGTTGCAAAAAACAAGAGACGGTTTTTGAAAAGTCTTTATTTTAAAGTATTAAAAATGAAGAATTTCCCCTGTTGTAGCTCTGTGTCTTCTTCCTCTGGTCTTCTTCCTCTGCTTCTTCTCCCGGTTCTTCTCCATCCGATTCTTCTCCCTCCACTTCTTCTCCTGGTTCTTCTGGTCTTTCTCTCTCCACCGATGATTTCTTCCTCAGCCGACCTGGTCCTCCTCTGACACTGGCTCCCGCTGTTGTGTCAGGTCCGGTGCCATTTCTTATATAGCCATGGGGACCTTACCTGGAGACCCCGCCCCTTGTGATGTCACCCCCACCCGTCACAATGGCTGTATAAGAACTGGCAGACATTGGACCTGACACAGGAGTGGGAGCCATCGTCGGAGGAGGACCAGGTCAGCAGAGGAAGAAGAAGCGGATGGAGAAGAACCGAGAGAAGACTGGAGGAAGAAGACACAGAGCTACGATGTGGGACATTCTTCATTTTTAAAAAATTACTTTTTGAAAACTGTCTCTTTTTTGTAACACTACACTTCTTTTTTTTGGTGAATGGGTAGGGGTAAGATGTACGCCATACTCATTCACATATGGGGGCTGGGATCTGGGGGCCCCCTTGTTAAAGGGGATTCCAGATTCCAATAAGCCAACCTGCCCACAGACCCCCACAACCACCGCCCAGGGTTGTTGGGAAAATGCCCTTGTCCCCATCAACATGGGGACAAGGAGTTTTTGGGTGGGGCACCCCAAAACACACACCCCATGTTGAGGGCATGTTCCCCCCTTTCCTGACCTGCCAGGCTACATGCTTTTTTTTTTTTTGGTTGAACTAGATGGCCTTGTGTCTTTTTTCAACCTGACTAACTATGTAGCTATATACTGTTTTGTTTTTATAAAAAAGTACACATATGTGGAATATGGAAATGCTGTGCAATATTAGTTTCAGGGTTGATATCAAGTTAATTCCTAATCGTGACCCATATCTTTTAACCCTAAACTTTAACCTAGCAACTAACACTAGCCCTCATACTAATCTCTAACCCTATCAGTGATCCTTACGTTGCTCCCACTAAGCCTCAATATTAAAGTAGAGCAATTTCATTTTGGATAGAACAACTGAAGGCTATGACACTTGCCAGATTTTTTTTTTTTGCTTTCTGTGTCCCATTGGGAAGATTTGCCTTCACTTCCTGTCCCATAGCCTAAGAAGAAGTGAGAGAAATTCCTCCAAATTGAAGGAATCCTTTGTTGTTACCATAGTCAACAAAACTAGTGTCTCCATCCTAAGATTTTCCCTCTATTCTGTTCTGAGGACAACCCAAAATTTGGGATTTTATTTTAGTTCCACTGATAACATTAAATAGGACACATAGAGGGGGTAAATCTCCCCAATGGGGGCCCAGACAGCAATAAAAACTGACGGGTTCTAATTCCTTTCCACTCTATCCAAAACGAAGAAAAAAGTTTTGCCTTTACTTACTTACACTTGTAACTGCAGGCACTGCTAAGTTGGAGTTAAGCCTTGTATAGTGCTATGCCTAAAGTGCAGGTGAATGTAGGCCCTAAAGAGGGCCAAGGCTCAGGGATTAAGGAACCACCTGACATCTACCAGATCACCTCAGAAGGGATGACAGAATTTGCTGCAGGCTGGTTACATGTTACGGACCTTAGTTACACTTGGAGTGGCAACAGCTGTCAGCAAGCAGAAACAAAGCCTGATACAAAATCGTCAGACAAGGTCATGGTCAAATAGAAAATGGTGAGGGCAGGCTAATAACAAGGATCATCAAAAAACAGGTAGATGCCATGAACAAGTATCAAAACTGGAAAAAAGACCAGGAGACTAAGAACAAATACTCAATGAGGTCTTTGCTCAGTCAATTCCAAAGTGCATGGAATTGACTGAGTCAATTCCAAAGTGCATTGAGCAGGTTTAATAATTTTCCCAGAAATTAACTCATATGAAGTGTCCAGCAGCACTTGCTAGGAGCCAGTTAAGGCAGTATGAGAAGGTCTAAACACACAGACTGGAAATTACCTAGTGCTTGTTTCTGAGAAATTCAATAGCAATTGCACTACTGAACATTATTTTATCATGGGGAAGAAACATTAGAATGATCCTGCTGAGATTAACTGCAACAAACTATGAAAGTATCTAAAGTCAATGTATTATTCGTTTTTTAGTTTAGGATAGAGTGGTAATGATCAGGTTTTTATTGTTGTCTGTAAGTAAACACGGACCTCCGTTCTGTTAGAGGGGGGAGGGCTGTGATCACAGGCTTCCTATATATGGAAGCCGTGATCACTCCCTTCCCCCAGCCAGCCCAGCCCACACACAGTTAGAACACGCCCAGGGAACACAGTTAACCCTTAGAGCTCCCCCTCCAGGTTAACCCCTTCACTGCCAATGTCATTTACACAGTAATTAATGCATTTATATAGCACTGATCACTGTATAAATGCCACATGTCCGCGGCAATATCTCAGTACCGCTAAAAATTGCAGATCGCTGACATTACTAGTAAAAAATAAAAAAAAAATAAAAACCACCCAGAAATGAATTCTCATCATCCCTAAACACGACAACTTTTGCGCAAACCAATCAATAAACGCCGATTGCGATTTTTTAAACCAAAAATATGGGGAAAAATATAAATCGGCCAAAACCTATGGAAAAAAAAATGTATACTTTTTTTTTGGATTTGAATTTTAGCAAAAAGTAAGAAATTTGGGTTTTTTTGCAAAATTGTCGCTCTTCTTTTGCTTATAGTGGCGATCAGAAATGACGCAGAGGGGATCAAATACCACCAAAAAGAAGGGAAAAAAAGGACGCAAATTTTGTTTGGGTACAACGTCGCACGACCGCGCAATTGTCAGTTAAATCAACACCGAATCGCAAAAAGTGCTCTGGTCCTAAAGTGGGAAATCCTTCCAGGGCTGAAGTGGTTAAATAATTGTTAAGAATATATAAATACCTAAACTGTTTATAGCCTGGCCACAGGTCCATTCTAAATCACACGTACCCTCTAATCCCAATCTTAATTTTTAGGCAAAGGTCTATACAACACATAATCCTAGCACTCGATATGACTGTTTTATTGTAATATATTGATAAAAACGTGGTTCCAACATGAAATATGGCAATAAATAAGCACAATAAATATTTTTAAAGGCCTCACCAAATACAGCTGATCTTCTTGTAGAGACCATGCAGGTTGCCACAATGTAAATGTTGGCTGTCCTGGGAGAAGTAAAATCTTCTTGCCCAACATCAAAGATTAGTTACATTGCTCAACATCTTTATGTATCTGTTTTGAGTTAAACTACTTTTAGGCCTCATTCACACAGGTGTGCCAATCTGAACCCTGGAAGGAAGGGCAGTCTTGAACCACCTGGGATGCACAGATGTTCCATACAGCCCTGTGCAGGCTGTCTATAGAAATCAATGACAAGCTGCATGAACTCAAGTTCAGACCAAACACTGAGCTCATCCCCATTCTCAACCTTTGTGTCATGGAAACTAAACAAGTATGTTAAGTATGGCAAATTCATACAACATGGTTTTATTTTTTGTTCTTGGTTTTCTCTTTTTAACCTAATATTTGACTTTTTGAAATATTACGTGAGTAAGGATACTATGGTTAACATAATGATCACTAGTAGATTTGTACACTCAGGTTATGATGAGCTCTTAAAGTGTTACTAATCTTTTAGTTTAAAAAACACTCAGCCATATTGATACCCTAAAAATCTTCACATAATAATCCTGTGCACACCCACAGCAAGCCACCCACAGAGGCTTTCTTCCCCTCACTTCCTGTAACTGGTAACAAGCAGTGTACTGTTCCTTTAAATTACAATTCCCCTGACACATTGCGCCTGTCTATGGTAGTGCGCATATGCCACAAGTTTCGTTTACTGATGATCCCGCAGTCAAATGCCGGTGGGCAGGGACTCATGATGGGGGTGTTTGCTTGTGCTTTTGCGTGCTGGCATGCACTGTGTCAGTATGGAGTAATGTAGTCCATTTTGGGAGCAAGCAGGGAAAGGTGACCACATTCCAACATACAGTAGGGCTATGGAGCCTGAATTCAGCCACACTCATTTTGAAAGTTGCAGCAGAGTAGAATATAAATCCCAATTTCAAGATGTGCAGACAGATGCTGCTAATAGAAGGTACATCAGTGGGATCAGTGTATGGCATTGTACTGAATTTAAATTTTTGTCTGCAGGGTTTAGTGACTCTTCAACCGCTTCTTGACCACCTACCCCATATATACTGCAGCAGGGCAGCCCAGCTGTGTGAAATCACATACCTGTAAGTGATTTTGTGCACAAGGTCTAGGGCGCGCCACCTGTGACCCACTCAGCCGCCGGCCACCCCCGATTGTTCAGAGGAGAGGCAGAACGGTGGTCTGCCTATGTAAACAAGGCAGACCGCTGTTCTGTGAGGGAGGAAAATGGAAATCTTGTGTTTCTGCAAAGCAGATAAACAGATTTCTGTTTTTTTCCAGTGACAGCATTCTTCCCAAAATTAGAAACCACTCCCTAGGAGCACACTTAACCCTTTGATTGCTCCTGATGTTAACCCCTTCCCTACCAGTGTCATTAGTACAGTGACAGTGCATTTTTTTTAGCACTGATCACTGTATTAATATGTATACTGGTGAAAGATGCGGCGCTCACTCATTTACCATAACAAACCAAATAATGATCAATTGATTACATTCATAGATAGTTAATCAATTAAATAACAGTGATAATAGTCATAAAGTGCATATAAAAAATTCAATATGGGTATCATCAAAATATTCCCTTTCTCAAAAAAACAGTGATAATAAACTTAAAGTGCATATAGAAGAAAGTCCAATATAAATATCAACAAAAGTTTTTCCTTTCTTAGAAAAAGGTTAGATAGTCCATCCACCAAGTGAGGAAAAAGTGTCCTCCATATATTAAATCTTCTTACACGATTTAGTGCTCCACCCTCACTCGTGTGTGTACTCTATACACTCACCAGAAATATGAAAAATGTACGCCTTTCCCTTTAAATCCTATGTAGAACAAATCCTCCTTTGCAATTAGATATTGTGTGAACCATTTTGTGAAAGACCTCCACTAGGCTGGATTCAAGCATTTGTGCTCATAAAAAACAAATGAATAGTTTCATAGCGCAACTCGGTTTATTAAAATAGTACATATAAAACATACAAAGATTGCCAACTCACGTTTTAAAGTGCTGAGTGCCAGCACCAGCATGAACAGCCTTCAATGATAGAAACGAACGGCGTGCGTTTCAATCACCGGAACCGGAAATAACGTCAAACGGAAGCGGATGTGACCTCCAGTATTTGCCTCACTGGTCCCCAAAAAGTATCACTTAGTGTCAGATTTGTCCGTCGCAATGTCGCAGTCTCGCTAAAAATCACAGATCACTGCCATTACCAGTAAAAACAATAAAAAAAATAAAAAGTCCATAAATCTATCCCATAGGTTATAGATGCTATAACTTTTGCGCAAACCAATAATATACGCTTATTGGGATTTTTTTTTACCAAAAATATGTAGCAGAATACATATTGGCCTACATTGAAGAAGTTTAATGTTTTACATTTTTTATTGGATATGTTTTATAGCAGAAAGTAAAAAATATTGTTTTTTTTCACAATTGTCAGTCTTTTTTTATTTATAGTGCAAAAAATAAAAAATGCTGAGGTGAACAAATACCACCAAAAGAAAGCTCTATTTCTGGGATAAAAAGGACACCAGTTTTATTTGGGTACAGTTAAATTAAAGCAGTGCCGTATCGCAAAAAATGGCCTGGTCATTAAAGGATAAGTTCACATTTTCGGGCAGAATTTCACTTTTCATTATAAATAAATGCCTTTTCCATTGCCATTACTGGCCCAGCTATCCCAATGTGCTTTTTTCTCACTTACCTTATCCATATGATATTTATAATCTTGTCAGTCTTGTTGTATCTTTAAATGGATTTTGAGATTACATCACTTCCTGTAGCTTGTATCAGCATTCACTTCCTGTTAGGTCATCTCCCAGAAGCCTTCACTTGTTGCATCACAGAAGAGGGCGTGACACACATGGGGCAGCCAGTTGATTTCAATGGGCTGCGCTAGACCTGGAAAAGTAGCTCATGGGACATTTTTGTAAATTTTTTTACTGGATTTGTCACCTGTTTTTTCATGTGGCAAAATGTATGTTTGCTTCTGTGTTTGGTGTGCCATTAACAATTAATGACACTGAAAGCACAACTACGTAATTTTAGGTGTATAACTGGGGCCATACACTATACAAGCTCTGTACAATCTCCTATAGATTTACCAAAACTAAATAATAGGAGGACATACCATCTATCCAATCCTTCTGTATCCAAGCAGGAAGGCTCTTGCACTACATCAGCAGTGTCCCGTGAGCTGTATGTGGCCCCAGGGAATTTGGCATGCTCCCTGAACCCATCCAAAAGGGACGCTGGGGGAGTCAGGCAAATTCACACATGGAGGAATGCCAGAGGGGCTGTGAAAACTTAGTTGATAGGTGAAGGTGCGCTAATGAGTTCAGCAGGTAAACTCCTTCCTGTGCCTTACTAGTTTCTCTGTCCTGTGTGTCAGTCCTCTGTATACCAGGAAGATTCTGAAATGATCCGCAAACTACATCGATTTATAGGCCTGGTCTTCAAAACCAAAGAAAACATGTATTTTTGTGCAACAGAGCCTTTAAGGGGTAAACCTTCCATAGCCAAAGTGGTTAAAGAAAAACTCCAGCCAAAAATAACAAGATAAACATAAATAACCCTTAGGATCAAACAACAAACCCAGCACTGTTATCTTCAATCCAGATATTATCCATAGTACTTATTCATTTCTGCAAGATGACTTCAGTCTGATAGCCATCATCATTCAATTCACCTTGTTTGAGCTCAGGTCATCTTAGGCCTGTCCCCAATTAACTCCTTGTGCTGATGTGCACACCCCAGCTCAGGGACAGAAAATGACTGAAACCAGGTAAAGTTCAGGTACTTACACTGCTTGCATTTAAAAATAGCATTTAATGATGTATTTATGTTTACAGAATTGCATAATTTGAGTCTTTTATATCTGCCTGAAGTTCAGCTTTAATTTTGTGTGATTTCGAACTGTAGTTGAAGCTGCTGAAGCTGGCTTCTGAAACCTAATTGCAGCAGTTTGTTGACAGGAGTATAAAGGGAGTATGGAAGATGGATAAAATGTAACTTCAGTCAAACTGTGTTATAGATAGGAGCTAGGCATGATCCTGATTACACAAGAGTAAAATCATGCTGCAGGCAGGAGTCTTTTCTGCCAAATGACCTTCAATTTGCGAGCCATTATTTTGTTTTCTTCTAAAAAGCACATTAAAAAACAAAAATGTGCACCATGATATCACTTTTCACTTTATTTATTTCTTAGTAATTTTTTTGTCTTGCCTATATTTGTCCCTTATGACTGATTAGAAGTGGCAACAAAAAATGAGTATACCCCTCACATTTTTGTAAATGTTTTATTCTATCTTTTTCATGTGACAACACTGAAGAAATTACACTTTGCTACAATGTACAGCAGTGAGTGTACAGTTTATATACAGTAACTGTAAAATAATTGTATAATGTAAATTTGCTGTCCCCTCAAAATAACTTAACACACAGCCATTAATGTCTAAACCTCTGGCAACAAAAGTGAGTACACCCCTAAGTGAAAATATCCAAATTGAGCCCATTTAGCCATTTTCTCTCCCCGGTGTCATGTGACTTGTTAGTGTTACGGGTGTGAATGGGGAGCAGGTGAGGTAAATTTGGTGCTCTCACTCTCTCATACTGATCATTGGAAGTTCAACATGGCACCTCATGGCAAAGAACTCTCTGAGGATCTGAAAAAAAAATGTTGCTTTACATAAAGATGGCCTAGGCTATAAGAAGATTGCCAAGACCCTGAAACTGAGCAGCAGCATGGTGACCAAGACTATATAGTGGTTTAACAGGACAGGTTCCACTCAGAACAGGCCTCGCCATGGTCAACCAAAGAAGTTGAGTTCAGCATCTTATCCAGAGGTTTTCTTTGGGAAATAGACGTATGAGTGCTGCCAGCATTGTTGCGGAGGTTGAAGGGGTGAGGGGTCAGCCTGTCAGTGCTCAGACCATATGCTGCACACTGCATTAAATTGGTCTGCATGGCTGTTGTCCCAGAAGGAAGCCTCTTCTAAAGATGATGCACAAGAAAGCCTGCAAACAGTTTGCTCAAGACAAGCAGACTAAGGAAATGGATTACTGGAACCAAGTCCTGTGGTTTGATGAGACCAAGATAAACTTACTTGGTTCAGATGGTGTCAAGCGTATTTGGCAGCAACCAGGTGAGGAGTACAAAGACAAGTGTGTCTTGTCTACAGTCAAGCATGGTATTGGGAGTGTCATAGTATGGGGCTGCATGAGTGCTGCCGGCACTGGGGAGCTACAGTTAATTGAGGGAACCATGAATGCCAACATTTTCTCTGACATACTGAAGCAGAGCATGATCCCCTCCCTTTGAAGACTGGGCCGCAGGGAAGTATTCCAACATGATAACGATCCCAAACACACCTCCAAGATGACCACTGTCTTGTTAACCACTTGCCGACCGTGTAATGTAAATACACGGCTGCAAGGTGGATCAATTGTTCTGGGAGGGCGTACCATAAGGTCCTCCAAGAATCGCGCTTCCGCACGTCCCCTGAGGCGCACACACGGGAACATCCATGACCATCCCATCGCATCACAGATCGTGGTAAATGGCAGCTCCCAGCGTCCATTTACCACGTGATCATTCTGTCAAATGATGGAGCGATCAGATGTAAACAAGCTGGCGGATATCCAGCTTGTTTCTCCCCTCTCCGCACCGAGTGGTGCAGTGTGAGAGGAGAGGGGGAGAGATGAGAAGCAGCAGTGCTGTGGGCAGGATCTGAAATGCCCACAGCACTGCTATGTGCCAGTCTGCACCCCCCATCCAGCCATGTATTCATGCTCAGCCATGCATCCATGCTCCACCATCCATCTGTGATCACCCATACATGCATGCTCACCCATGTATGCCTGCTCACCCATGCATCCATGCTCAGCCATGCTCCACCATCCATCTGTGCTCACCCATCCATCCATGCTCACCCATCCATGCATGCTTACCCATGAATCTGTGCTCACCCATGCATCCGTGCTCACCCATCTATCCATGCTCACCCATGCATCCGTGCTCAGCCATCTTTCTATCTGTGCTCAGCCGTCCCAATCCATGCTCATCCATCTATCCGTGCTCGCTCATCCCCATCCATGGCTCATCCACCCCATTCCTGCTCATTTATGCCTCATTCATGCTCATCCATACCACATCAGTTCTCATCCATGACACATCCATGCCACTACAGCGCCCATCAGTGCCACTACAGTGCCTCACAATAGTGTAATAGGTAGTCAAATTAGATTTGAAATGTATGCCCCTAGAACACCTGACGGTGCTCCCTACATGTTGGGCCTCTGTATGTGGCCAGGCTGTGTAAAAGTGTCACACCTGTGATATCGCCATACTTGGGAGGAGTAGCAGAATATATTTTGGGGTATAATTTTTGCTAGGTACATGCTGTGTGTTAGAAATATTGTATAAATGGACAACTTTGTGTAAAAAAAATGCCTTTTCATTTTCGTTCCACATTTTCCAAAAATGTGTGGAAAAAAATGACATGTTCAAAAGACTCATTATGCCTTCTAGACTATACATTGAGGTGTTTACTCTCCAAAATGGGGTAATTTTTTGGGCGTTTCCATTGTCCCGGTGCTCCAGGATCTTCAAAAGTGCAAGAGGTAGTCAGGAAATTATATGTGTAATTTATGTCCCTAGAACGCCTGATGGTGCTCTCTGCATATTGGGCCTCTCTATGTGGCCAGGCTGTGTAAAAGCACACATGGGGTAACGCCATACTCAGGAAGAGTAGTAGAATGTGTTATGAGATGTAATTTGTGGTATGCATAAGCTGGGTGTAAGAAATAATCTGTTAATATGACAATTTTGTGAAAAAAAAATCTTCATTTTGCAAAGAATTGTGGGAAAAAAATTACACGTTAAAAAAACTTGCCATGCCTCTTACTAAATACTTTGGACTGTCTACTTTCCAAAAAGGGGTAATTTGGGGGGTATTTGTACTTTCCTGGCTTGTTAGGGTCTCAAGATATGAGATAGGCTGTTAGTACATGAGGTGTGATCAATTGTCAGTGATTGGCACCATAGATTGTAGACTCTATAACTTTCACAAAGACCAAATAATATACACTTATTTGGGTTATTTTTACCAAAGATATGTATCAGTATAAATTTTGGCCAAAATGTATGAAGAAAAATTACTAATTTGCTAAATTTTATAACAGAAACAAAGAAAAATGCATTTTTTTTTACAAAATTTTCTGACTTTTTCCATTTATAGTGCAAAAAATAAAAACCTCAATGGTGATTAAATACCACCAAAAGAAATCTCTATTTGTGTGAAAAAAGTACAAAAATGTCATATGGTTACAGTGTAGTATGACTGAGTAATTTTCATTCAAAATGTGAGAGCACTGAAAATTGAAAAATGGTCTGGTTAGGAAGGGGGTTTGAGTGCCCAGTGGTCATGTGGTTAAAGAAGCTGAGGGTTAAGGTGATGGGCTGGCCAAGCATGTCTCTAGACCTAAACCCTATTGTGCATCTGTGGGGCATCCTCAAACGGAAGGTGGAGGAGCGCAAGATCTCTAACATCCACCAGCTCCATGATGTTGTCATGGAGAGGTGGAAGAAGACTCCAGTGGCAACCTCTGAAGCTCTGGTGAACTCTGCAGGAAAATAATGGTGGCCACACAAAATATTGACACTTTGGGTCCAAGTTGGACATTTTCACTTAGGGGTGTACTCATTTTTGTTGCCAGCGGTTTAGACGTTAATGGCTGTGTGTTGAGTTATTTTGAGGGGACAGCAAATTTACACTGTTATACAAGCTGTGCACTCACTACTTTACATTGTAGCAAAGTGTAATTTCTTCAGTGTTGTCACATAAAAAAGATATAATAAAATATTTACAAAAATGTGAGGGGTATACTCACTCTTGTGAGATACTGTGGATGTTACTTTGCTGCTTTACATCCAATGTTTCAGGTTTTTTTTTTATAGGCTTCATATAATTCATTTATTTATTAACTATTTTATCAAATATACTGTATACAATATAACTATATATATATATATATATATATATATATACTGTATATATATATATAAAATGTATATTACTACTATATAAGTCAGTTGCACTTGTCAATATAACCAAGCAGGCCCCACTTCAATGAAAAGGATGCAATACCTGTAATCTGCTGCAATAAATCTCTTTACTTCATTTTACAATAAACAAAAATTGGTTACAACTCAGCACAGTATTATGCCTCATGCACAGCGTAAGATTAAAGACATTTTTTTCTCCTACAGGAGTTTATCAGCGTTTTTGGAATGCAAGAAGCTCAAAAGAAGCTGCTCCTACAGGCATTTGAGCTGTTTTGAGCTTTTACTTTTCTCTGCTT
The DNA here is from genome assembly GCA_018402905.1 of Glandirana rugosa. Classification (NCBI taxonomy): domain Eukaryota; kingdom Metazoa; phylum Chordata; class Amphibia; order Anura; family Ranidae; genus Glandirana; species Glandirana rugosa. The sequence continues at coordinate 575,969 of BLSH010286597.1, read as the reverse complement.
GTTAACGCCCTCTGTGTTAGACATGACCATCAGCAGCAATTTTAAGAGTACCAAGCTCTTTCTCAAGCACAGCACAGTTGTAACTTGAGAAAGAGCATGGTATGCTCAAAACCATTGCTGATGGACTGCTTAAAGGTAATTTTTCCAGAAATTAGCCTATGCAGTTAAAGAGTTCCAGTAGATTTTAAAAATTGGTGTAGCTTTGTTAAATGATCAGTACTATCTATGGGGACCCCTTGAATGCCCTGGCCATTTTCTGGAAAAAAATGCACTTGCCAACCGGGCCAATTCTGACACTGCTCTAGTCTGAAGTCCAGAGCACTCTGGAGCAGGTTTTCATCAAGGATGTCTCTGTACATTGCTGCATTCATCTTTCCCTCAATCCTGACTATTCTCCCAGTTCTTGTCATTGAAAAATATCCCAGCAGCATGATGCTGTCACCACCATGCTTCACTGTAGGGATGGTATTGGCCAGGTAATGAGTGGTTCCTCATTTCCTCCAGACATGACACTTGCCATTCAGGCCAAAGAGTTCAATCTTTGTTTCATCAGACCAGAGAATTTGTTTCTCATGGGCTGAGAGTCCTTTAGGTGCCTTTTGGCAAACTTCAGGTGGGCTGTCATGTGCCTTTTACTGAGGAGTAGTTTCTGTCTGGCCACTCTACTATACAGGCCTGATTGGTGGAGTGCTGCAGAGATGGTTCTTCTTCTGAAAGTTTCTCCTCTCTCCACAGAGAAATGTGGAGCTCTGTCAGAGTAACCATTGGGTTCTTGGTCACCTCCCTGACTAAGGCCCTTCTCCCCCGTTTGTTCAGTTTGGCCAGGCGGCCCGCTCTAGGAACAGTCCTGGTGGTTCCAAACTTCTTTTCATTTACGGATGATGTAGGCCACTGTGCTCATTGGGACCTTCAATGCTGCCTGTAAAAACAATATAATCAGCCACTAAGATGACTTTTACATGGCTTTGGAATGATGTCTGTAGCTGCAGACATCATCCCCACATAACCACTTCAACCTATAGCTGCAGGCATCCTCCCCACATAACCACTTCAACCTAAGGACATCTGTGGAAGTTGTAACCAAGTTGTGTCTATTGAAAAATTAAGTAAAGAGATTTATTGCAAAAGATCATATCCCTTGTCATTATACTTATATACAGCAGATAGAGTTCTATGCAATAAGAGAAAAACTGTAAGGAAACATTTTTGCAGGTGTTGTGCTAAAAGTAGGCCTGGATAGTAGACACACAGATGCCAGCATACTTTGCAAACTGAGATTCTAAGGATGATATACCGATACCCAAGATATAAACAACAGTTTGTCAACTTTAAAAAAAAAAAAATACAGAAATAATAATACTGACCAAAATTATTATACTTGGTTTTAAAACATGCACTACAGTAAAGATGCACACATTAAAAAACTGTGACTAGATAAGCAACAGTTACTGTTAGTCATGTCTTGTGAGAATCTATTCCCCAGAGTCACAATCGCCAGGCAACAGGATTAATGGAGATTCTGCATAAATAGTGTGTGCAAAACAAACATCCCATGTAAATCCAGTAAATTGTTTTAGATGCAAACAGCGTGACAATCATTAGTGGTGTCAGAATATTAGAAATAAAAATAGAGGACCCTACATTTTTTTCAGAAACATTGTATTGTGTGTGCTATCTAGGAATCATTTTGTCAAAGTTAAATCTTTTGATTGCAAATTAACGTTATTAAAATGCAATTTTTTGGAGACTTTTCAAGGCATATTGACAGAGGAAAACTGAAGTGAAAAAATAGATTCTGAATCAAAGCACAGCAAACAGAACCCAGAAAACGTAAATAGGATAAATTAGGTGTTCACAAAAATCAGAAATAATAGTGTCATTGGAAATTTAGGTGAAAATTCAAGCTATCTGGCCAAAGAAAATAGTTTTCATGTTAGAGGCCCATTCACACTTGTGCACTGTGGCAACCTGCAATAAAATATTCACATGAGTGCATGTTGCCACAATTCATGGAAAAACACCTGCTCTATGTGTAGTGCATGCACTTAGTGGAGTTCAGCACCACAACACATATACCTTGCGTTGTGGTGTACTACATTACAAAAGGTGTTACAAAAAAGGTCACACACATTTGCTATCCATTGGGCCGCTTTGGCAGCCCAATGGATGAGCTGTTCTAACGCAACGCAAGTTAACATGTGCCATAACATGTTTTATTACATGTGCAATAACGCACATGTGCAGTGGAACATGTAAGTGAATAGGTCCCTACATTCCAATATGTTTACATGTTAGTTTACACCCCAAAGCAATTAGCTTAATATATTCTGCTAGTAAAAAGTTATTATTCTTAAGTGTTCTTTTACAATAAGCCATACTAATCAATCAGAATTCACTCTGCTTGACCAGTGCAAGATTAATAGGATCTCAGGCGGTATGAACTCCAGACAGTCAAATAAAAAACAATTGACACCACTTTGGATTGAAAAATGTCTGTGGCCTTATTTATTGGTTTTCACAATATATATAAAACTATAGTATATAATTCATCATGTCTTTTTTCTCTTTAAAACTAGAAAGTAGAAATGTTTTAAAACTGTTAAAGCCAAAAAAAACACCCCAGCTACTATGACTCAATCTGTACAATACATTTAACACCAGCTCAATTAACTGTTCCCTTTCTTAAACTGAAAGGGACATAAAAAGGCCGCAAATGGGTGGGGAACTTCTCCAGGTCCTCTGGTGACTGGCAAAGAATCCCCTTTGCTACCCCTTTAAATAGGGGCTCAGCCTGCTTCTGGAAGCTTCCAAAGGGACAGCTGGCCTTTCTTGACCTATCACACGCCTTCCAGAAGGTTCTCTATCCACCTGACCTTCTCCCATTCTGATTAGCTACATGTTAAAGTGGACATTCACTACCCCTTAGCTCTTTGGAACTTTGAATTATCCCTCACCATACACAATCATAAAATCTAATATATTTTATAACCTTGTATTTTCTTTTTTTTATTATTTGCTTGCCCCCCTCCCTCCCTCTCTCTCCCCCCTCCTCTCTCTCTCTCCCTATCTCCCTCCATTTTCACCTAGATGGGAACCATGAGTACCCTATTCCAGCAGTCTCCTGGGATATCCTAGTCAAATATTTCAGGTGACATTAGCTTACAGAGAGCTGCTGGAGGATGGCAGACCTGGAAGCATGTCATCAGGAGCCAGCTGCAAGACTCCAGAAGAGACAGTTTGCTCTCAATGGCATCAGAAAAGAAGATGGTAGTGTGGTACCACACATTTATTGGGGAAGGGTTGATCACAGCAGTACAACACTGGGTCCATGAGTATGCTATTTATGCTAAACCCAGGGGACAAGCTAAGAGGAGGCTAAAAGCAAAATTAACCCTGGGGGCCCTTTACAGAATTAGGACATTGGAGGCATTGGCAGACAGTTGAGATTGAGTTTGGCTCTCCTTTGTGACTTGTTATTTCCCAATCATTTTATTAGATCGTGCTCTCAGGCTACAGAGTATTATACATCAGCACTGATGCTGCAGTTGTAGTCTGTTCAGTAGTTTCCCAAAGAAGTGGGCCTGCTCAAAAGACCACTGACATTAGGACCACAAGGTGTAAAACATTATCATTGGATGATCTGCGTACTTGGTGATCATTTTGTTACCCCGATGAACATGTGCTCAATTTGGTGCATTCAGAAAGGTACTAAACAACTTGCAAAATACAGCAATGAGCAGCAACCAATCATAATACATATCATCTCTGAAAGATGATTGGTCAGTATGGGTTAGTGCCTTTCACACTACTTTAAGAGGATTTCCAGGCTACTTAAAAAATACAAATACTGTAGCTGCTGACTTTTAATATTGGGATTCTTCAATTGGCTATCGGGTGCTGCCACCACCATTTTGACTGCGCATGCACAAAGCATGCTGCACATTGTGACCTGTGAAGAGTCCCAGAAGGCTGTATGGGAATAAGGGAGGCCAAACTGTCAAAACCAGGTACCCGCTCCCCGCAAAGGGTGCCAAATGTGGGGGAGGGGGGAGGAGGCAGACAAGAGGAGCTTTCCCTTTTGGGTGGAGCTCCACTTTAAGTAAAGCAACCAAGTTGTTCAAAGCTACAGTGAAAATATTGGTATTTGTTACTGTACAGGTATTTTATTGCATTTTACATCCAAGCTCAGCCTTCAAAACTAAATCTTTGATGTTGGCAAATGGAAAGGACAGACACTATGAGATAGTCTGGCAATGTACAATTTTAATTTATGTTGCAGCTGCTTCATTTTCACTCAGGGTCCTGAATATGACATACATCTTAGACTTATCAATGATCTTTTATATAGTACAGTTCTCTCTTTACAAAGGAGTTATAGGATAAAGAGTTGGGATTTCGGAAGGCAGACATAACTCCTGCAAAGCAGATAACCTTCAGCTGGAGGAGCACATATTGTGATCTTTATGGTCTGTGCTGCATACTGTCATAAATCCAGAGTTTAACTATTCGCTAGTAGAGATTTAAATATATGACCATGGCTTTGATGCTCTCTTCTCAAAATGAAAAATTCCACTATGATTTGGTACTATAGAAGACGCTATCTGTTTTTTCATTGTTTTATTGCACTTTTACTTACCAGGAAAGCATTTCTATATTTGCACTGTAAAGCTCACGACTATTGCTGGCGGTTGGTTTCCAAACATAATAACTCTAAAAAAAATGGGGTTTGTTTTCTAGTTTTGAGAAAAATATAGTAATTTTCAATGCCAAAATTATTGGTCTTTTTAAATCCTCTGGTCTCCGAAAATATTACGTCCAATTTTTGTTGTGGTTGGTGTGCTGGCAGCTTTTCTATATATATACAATTTCTTGGGGTAGAGCAGTAATATTATTTCTCATTAGTTGCTATTGATAGCATGTTTTAGTGCATGTTTCAAGACTTCCTTCACTACAGTACTTGATGGGTACTAGCTGCATGACTGCATACACCATTGACTCTATTTTCCCCTTTCCTTTCCCTAGCTATGCTTTATTTGGAAGAGGAGGGTTTTTCTTTCTTCATTTTTTTTTTTGCATACATATATCTGTTATCAGATTGTATTTGCAGTGCTGTATGATCAGTTCTTTCTTTCTATCACAAAAGAAATCTAATATAGCAATGTTCTAAGTATTTGTGTCTAACATGGAACATAACCATACCCTCCCACCTCCATTCCGTAAAATAGAATTACCTTTCTATCTGGATGCCCTTGTAAATACAATGGACCAAACCTGCAAATATAATTTGATCCTTTGCAATGCTGGCAGATGCTTAATTAAAGCAACCATCGATTAAACACTATAAATATACATTTCCCCTTCTGTGAGAGACTGTAACAATTTATTATGGAAATTTTTATGGCATTACTTTTCATTATTGCTGTCTACATGCTTGTGATGGCCCTTTATACTTTCAAAGTTCATTCTATTTGTTTTAAAGTAAGTCAGAAAATAGCAAATAAGGAAAACATTAACTGTCAATTATGCATCAAAAATGCACAAAACTTTAAACACTAAATGCTTTAGTATGAAGAGTTTGATAACTTATTTAATTTTATTTTTTTAATTAGAAGGATCCTATTTATTTAATGTATTTGTATAGTGTCAGCATATTACACAGTGTTTTATAAAGCAAATTCACATCAGTCATTGCCCATCAGGGGGTCCACAATGTCCTAAAACAAAGTTGCAGCTGAGTCTGATCTGCGTGTAGAGTAAGTAAACTCCACAATGAGTCAAACAATCTATGTAATAATAGAATTGCTAAAAATAATTTCAATGGGTTGCAAACCAACTCACTAAAGAAAATATAAAACAGAATAAATTATCTCATAGAAGTTCTCTGAAAAACCTTATGTAGCTCAATTTCAGCCTAGCTGCTTGGTCAAAAGACAGGATAGCTAAATATGCTATCAAACAAAAACAAGGGATAATGCACACTGGCATAGTGTAGAGCCTTCTTAAATATAAATAAACCATTAAAATGGAAATCCATTTACAATGGTAGATGTGAATTAGCCATTTATCTGTTTAAACTGTAACTCAATCATGCAGTATGGGGCCACTGACAAGCAGTACAACCAGGGTAGTGGATCACTTGTAGGACACCCCAGTTTCATAACTGTCTCTTTGGCCTTACCTCCTTCCTGCTTGGTTGCTGGTCAGCTTACGCCACCTCCTGCCTAAGCACATGAAGCGTAACCAGGTTATGAGGGATGCATTTTGGGGACTTTGCAGTGTAACTGTTAGGTGCCTTATTTATCTATCATTGTGCATGTCTTTTTCTACTTTTTAGTTCTTTATCAAAGAAAGCCTTACACTATGCCAATGCACTTTGTCCCTTGTTTGTGCTCACAATGTCATTACCACCCTCATAGACACACTATGGTGAGTTTTGGAAGCAAGCCAGTTAACATACAAGTATGATTTTGGATTATAGAATGAAAACAGAGAGCATCCACAAAAACCCAGGGAAAACACATAAACTTCATGTAGATGGTGTAGTATTCAAATCCACTACACAGAGTTGCAAAACAAGAGTTTTACCACTTATCTACCATGTTGAATAGATGTAGAAATAAATACTGTATGTGGCTCCTAATATTACAGTTGTGTCTATGATTAGGTAAAACCCTCTACAACTATTCTAACCCCCTACTGTTTTCAGCCTTTACATGTACTTTAGATGAAGTTACCACCATATAAACATGCAATTTCATTAATTATCAGGAGCTTATGGTTACCCCGATTAGTGGAATTGTGCATGCCTAAAGAACTAGTGCATATATTGCATATTCATGATTGACAGTGAAATCTATCGACTCAAGAAATAAAGCGTAATATAGAGTTGTAATATGTTTTACTTATGTAGAATTATAAAAAATGCTTTTCAATAAATTTTGGCCTACAGTAAATTAACAGCTTACATAGCAAATTTCCTAAGAACACCTTCTTGTCAGTAATGCCCCAGGCACATTTATGTCAACTGTGGTTCTTTTAGCAGATTGTAATAAATAATTGATAACGATTATTTTGGTTAGAATAAATTGTACACCTTTTTATTAACCTTGGCACATATGGAAAAGAAGATGTTGAGTAAATCAACATACCTCAAAAAGCAGATAATCTCAAACACTACATTAAAGTGGAGTTCCACCTATTTAAAAGTCAGCAGCTACAAAAAGTATAGCTGCTGGCTTTTAATAAACCGGCACTCACCTGTCCCACGGTCCAGCAATGCGGCCACCCGAAGCCTTGCTCCTCTCCCTCTCTTCTACTCGGTGCCGGCATTGTAAGTGTGGGCATCCAGCTGTGACAGCTTGTGGCTTCACAACCGGGTGCGCACTGTGCATTCACCAGTCTTGCTGTGCGTTATGAATGGCTTGGCAATCTTCTGGGACCTATGATGTGTCCCAGAAGATTGCAGGGAGGGAGGAGGGAGAGGAAAACTTCCGCTCTGGGCCGCGGCACCATGAACAGAAGTGGGAGCTGAGTACCTGTGAAAACTAGGTAACCGCTCCCCCCAAACTGTGGCAGGTCAGGGGGTAAGGAGTTATTAAAGCAGAAGTTCCACTTTTGGGTGGAACTCCGCTTTAAGGCAGGGAATAGATGATGTTCCTTTTTTTTTTCGTTCAGTCAGGAGGTTGCACGAAAAAATGATGATGTGATTTTCCCATCAGCACCAATTTTGTTTTTTTAATCCCTACTGCAGATTTATCATATTTTGACAGTGAGGAGAGTTCTCCACCATCAGAATACAATGATCAGTGGCACTGATTGGGAGAAAAACCTGAAAGGCTGGTTGTACAGAAATCAATTGAGACATCAACTTCTGTGCAACCAGCCTGCCCATAGATGGATCAAAATGTGTCTGGTCCCTGCTAAGTCAGCTAAATTTCAATCCATCTATGTCCAACTTAACCACTTCAGCCCTGTAAGGATTTCCCAGTTTAGGACCAGAGCACTTTTTGCGATTCGGCACTGTGTTGCTTTAACTGACAATTGCGCGGTCATGCGACGTTGTACCCAAAAAAAAATTGTGTCCTTTTTTTCACACAAGTAGAGCTTCCTTTTGGTGGTATTAAACCCCCTCTGCTTTATTTCTGATCACCGCCATAAACAAAAAAAGCGACAATTTTGCAAAAAAAAACCAATATTTCTTACTTTTTGCTAAAATACAAATCCAAAAAAAAGAAAAAAAACATTTTTATCATCGGTTTTGGCCGATTTCTATTCTTCCTCATATTTTTGGTAAAAAAAATTTGCAATTCGATATTGCAGCGGACATGTCGGACCATTTTTTGGGACCATTGGCATTTATACAGCGATCAGTGCTATAAAATGCACTGATTACTGTGTAAATGCAATTGGAAGTGAAGAGGTTAACCTGGAGGGGGCGCTCTAAGGGTTAACTGTGTTCCCTCAGTAGGAAGAACAACAAGCAAAAAGCAAAAACTGGGGCTTTGAGTGAGGCATTGTCAACATAGCCAATAATATACAACCTGTGTGCATGATTTCCATGTATGATGTTTATTAATGCCATAATAATATATATAATAATATAATAATAATATATCCCAATCATGGCCCATGTCAGGTACAACAAAACCATCATAAAATTAAATATAATCAATTAGAAATGCATATGTATATATTGAATACAATTCGTAATGCAAAGTACATAATAATAATAACATATGAGGTCTCTATACATGGAAACATGATTGGCAAGGTAAAAATTGTCATATATAGAAAACATAGGATCAAGTATAATGAGTATCATATGCACACAGGAAAATTTGGTATAAACTAAGTATAATGTTCATAAAAATCCATCTTGTCTAAAAGTCTTCTTGTAAAATAAACCCTACGCGTTTCGTGGCATATCAGCCACTCATCAGGGGTATAACAAAATGGTACTGGAAAATATGTAAAGATTGATTACTTACGAAATAATTAAATATATATAGAGTCCCCCTTTGAAAATGGTGAAGTTGTGAACAATGAAAGATAAGAAGTGTGGACAAATGAAAAAGGTGTGTACACTTCTTATCTTTCATAGTTCACAACTTCACCATTTTCATTTTGATCTTTTTCTTCACCAGCTCAGGTAGCCACTCTTGCACACCTACATCAAGTCACAAACAGTTTAGTGGAGGTGTGTACCCTTCCGTGGCCGCTTCTCTTCGGTTGTTTGGGGGGACTTTTTCCGCCTCAACCCCGTTTTGGGCATCCGTCCGTGGCCTTTGTCTCACCCCTATGTCGGCCGAGCACTGTCTGGAAATTGGTGTGTATAATTGGACATGTTTTCATACATATTTTTTGCTCCCTTTAAAGGGGGACTCTATATATATTTAATTATTTCGTAAGTAATCAATCTTTACATATTTTCCAGTACCATTTTGTTATACCCCTGATGAGTGGCTGATACGCCACGAAATGCGTAGGGTTTATTTTACAAGAAGACTTTTAGACAAGATGGATTTTTATGAACATTATACTTCGTTTATACCAAATTTTCCTGTGTGCATATGATACTCATTATACTTGATCCTATGTTTTCTATATATGACAATTTTTACCTTGCCAATCATGTTTCCATGTATAGAGACCTCATATGTTATTATTATTATGTACTTTGCATTACGAATTGTATTCAATATATACATATGCATTTCTAATTGATTATATTTAATTTTATGATGGTTTTGTTGTACCTGACATGGACCATGATTGGGATATATTATTATTATATTATTATATATATTATTATGGCATTAACAAACATCATACATGGAAATCATGCACACAGGTTGTATATTATTGGCTATGTTGACAATGCCTCACTCAAAGCCCCAGTTTTTACTTTTTGCTTGTTGTTCTTCCTAATGTTATTAGGGGTGGAGGCCTGCCAATGTGGGTCACCAGGCCACACATACTTTTTTGCCTGTGTTCCCTCAGTGTGTTCTAACTGTATGGGGGCTGGGCTGGCAGGGGGAGGGAAATGATCATGGCTTCCATATACAGGAAGCCTGTGATCACAGCCCTTCCCCCCTGTCAAAACGGAGATCCGTGTTTACATACACGGACCTCCGTTCTCTCAGGGGGAGCTATCGCGGGTAGCCAGCAGAGATTGAGTCTGCCCTACCTGCTCCCTGACCCCCCGGAACACAGTGACCCCGGAACACAATACTCGTTATCGCGGCCGCCGGCAGGTGACGGCATTTCGGGATAACGAACCACTTTGCCACCGTCAAGCCATGGCAGCTGGTCGGCAAGTGGTTAACCACTTGCCAACCACCTAACTGGGAAAATACATCTTTTTTATGATGGAATAAAGGGATTATGGCTGCAGCTAGATAACTTTTCTAGATAGCTATAGGTTATGGGTTATGGCTGCAACTAAATAACTTTTCTCCTAAAAGTCATCTGATTGGTTGATTAGCCGCTGGATCACTTTTAGAAGCAGTGGTTCATTGGCTTACCTGGTTCATAGGGAAGCCGAGGAACCGATACGGTGGTTATGATGGCTGGACATCGAGATTAGCAGAGGAAAGATTGCCTCTGCTCATCTCTAAGATCTAGGAGGCTGAGAGCGACATTATGAAATCACTTCCTGTTCATGGCTGATGTAAACAAGGCCATTATTTTTGGAATGTATTACTTATTTTTTTTTTGATCTGATGCTTTCCATAGTAGAGGCAAGAAGCAGGGGTCTTATTGACCCCAGAGTTTTCTATAAAGAGGACCTAAAGTGCCCCCGCTCCCCTGTGCTGGCACAGAGTGAATGCACACGTAGGTCTTGCCCACATATGTAAATGGTGTTCGCACCACACATGTGAAGTATCACCATAAACGTTATAGCAAGAGCAATAATTCTAGCACTAGACCTCCTCTGTAAGTCTAAGCTGGTAACCTATACAAAAAAATTAAAGTATAGCCTATGGAGATTTTTAAAGTGTTTGTTACCCCAGCATTTCATATTCCTGATATGTACTTGCTGTACCATGCCAGTCCCTCTGCTTTCCTATTAAAAACTGACCACACTAAGCAGGAGAGCACATCATGGTCAGTTCTCTAGCTGTGCTGAGAACTCAGCCTGCTCTCCTCCAATGATCAGACTTGTCCTGACATGCCTCCCCTGCACAGCCATTTACTGGGAAATTCAGTGTGTTGTTGCTTTTCCTCCCTCCAACTAGAACAGAGGGAATGTGATCACTTCTAAAAAAGAAAAAAAAGGTAATCATATATTTTTTATATTTATATATAGAGTTGAGCGAACCTCTGGAAGTTCGGGTTCTGCTGGTCCGGCCGAACTTCGGGACAAAGTCCGGGTTCGGGTCTGGACGGAACCCGAACGATCTCACGGACAACGAACCCCATTGAAATCAATGGGGACCCGAACTTTTAGGCACAAAAATGGCTGGAACAAAGTCCTGGAAAGCCCTAGAGGGCTGCAAAAGGAAGTAAAATGGGGGTAAGGGTAGGGCAAGTGCCCTACAAAAAAATGGGGACAGGGAAATAACTTTAAATATTTAAAAAAAAATAAAAACATAAAAAATGCAAAAATGGAGGTGAATGTGGATCATCTTCAAACTGTGCCTGAAAAGTATTAATTAATGGTAGAAGCCATATAACTGTTCTAAAATCATCTTAAAACTAGGGCAAGTGCCCTACAAAAAAATGGGGATAGGGAAAATAAATTAAAATCAAATAAAAAAAGAGACAAGATCAACCTCCCTCCTTTTCGTTGTTGTGTGACTTAAAGGGTCATTTACCGACACGT
>BLSH010286597.1:533246-561337 GCA_018402905.1 Glandirana rugosa | reverse complement strand
GCGCGCGCGCTCACTATACACGTTCCCGCAGCCGCCGTCGTATGACGGCGATTTGCGGGAACGAGCCACTTTGTCGCCGTCAATCGCCGATCGGCGGTCGGCAAGTGGTTAAGTGGCTCTAATACTCTCCCTAGGTCTATTATTTCATATGTCTTCTTTTTACAGAGACTATGCTGACTGGATGTCCAAGGGTCTTTGGCATCTTAGAGATCAGAGTTCAAGAGGTATCTTAATATTGAAATTTCACATCCAGTTTCTTACAGCAAGGAGGGGAGATTCCTGCTTTTTCTAACCTCTAGGCCCCATGGCCTGAAGAGAATGCACCATTCTCTCAGGCCTAAGCCAAAATGTCAAGAGAGTGAAACTGGAAGTGCCCCAAACATTTAACACGTCTCCAACACCTTACAGAGCCCTCTGAGGCAAGTGATCAGCTTGGTTATTAAATATTCATATAACTGGTTGTCACCTCTCATACATGGCATTGCTGGAGCATACTCAACAGCACATTGCAGAGAAAGCAGCACTTTCTACTTAGAGAGCACTCACTGGAGATATACACCCACTGCAGCCTATTGCTTCTTACAAATCCCGAACAATCCAAAACAGGAATTTGTCAATTGCTAAATCCTTACACATTTGTAGGAACTTCTTTTTCACCCAAATTATTTGTAATTTTATTCAGCCAGTTCTCCAGGCACTGCCACCAGAAAGCTCAGCTAGATCCTATGCTCACTGTGTACTTCCAGCTGAGTATAAGCAATGCAGTCTTGTCTAAGACTCACAAGTTTCTAAGGCTTAGTAAACACTTGTGATTAAGGACAGTAAGAACATGATGTTGAGCCACATTTTTACCTGCTCATTGCCCAGTTTGTAAGGACAGCTGTATGTGGTATATACATGCCCCAGTCAAAAATTATCCCTGCTGTTGCATTCACCTGCTGATCATGCCCTGCCAAGCAGTTGCCCATGGTGGGGCAGGCTTTCAGAGGTTAAAGCATGGTGGTTTAAAATGGCCGTCAAATGTTCTCTAAAAAAAGCAATCTACCACAAGTTGTTTTTTTTTCAGAGGGCAATGCTAGTCTTAAATGGTTGATGAAGTAGCAGTGGTACACTAATGGGGTTATCACTCCACTCTCCTTCTATCAATATTAGATGAGCAGTACAGTAGTTAAAGGAAGACTGATTGGTTGACACAGCTACCCTTCCCTCTCTCAGTATAAATGCTGCTGTAGATGAGATTGCACGAGGCTGGTGTCAAGATTAGGGTACTTTGCATAACTGGACGTTAAATTCAATTTTATTTTTTAAACAGCTGGATTAAATGATTTTTTTTTTACTTTTGTTAAATAAGAGGTATGACTGCAGCATTGCCTATATGGTAATATTCAACAGTGAAGTAATGTTATCAAGTGTATGACGTATTTAGGGTATGTGGTTCACATTTTCCATTTGACCCATAGCGAAACACTTTCGCACCTGAATATACGTTGTTAGCCCAGCAATTACTTTTTTAATAGTATCATTTGTATGATTTTAGAGAGGTGGGTGGTAACCTTGAATGAAGATATTTAACCAGTCTCGCAGGCTGCTTGAGATAATTACATTCAGTCAAGAACAACTATTGCCAATGACCTTTGTCAGGAATAGAAAGTCACAGCAATCAGGTCTCAGGTCAGTTTTCTTATCAGGAAAAAGCTTACACACTCGCAGTGTTTGATGTTGCTGTCTAATCATCATCTCGGATATGCATCTTGCTTAAAAAAATTAGAATTTTCAAGTTACAAATGACATTGCAAACCTAGCAAAGACTTTCTTCTAGATTCTATTCCAGGTGCAAATTTCTGGCCTGTTTTCCTTCCAGGCCAACACAAACTTTATCGCCTGAATGATACTAATTTGTGTGCCTATGATGTTTTTAAAGGGTAGGTTCTGAGTAAATTTTATCTTTGCTTTAAGTTTAAAAATGTTTACAGTGATGCTCCAATGTGTTTTTTTTTTCTACCAGCATAAAATCTTTGTTTTACCAATAGACATTTAATATGTGGCAACTAGTTTTAAAAAGATTATGGATTATCCCAAAGGCTATGTTCACCTTACTGAAAAATATAATAAATGCACATATTTTTACAGGAATTATTTCTTGTACAGGAGCCTGCAGAACATTGGACCCACAATCAATGAATCGACAGTGCAATGTTAGGCTCCTTCAGATATGACTTCTGTTCGGGCTTTCTGTTAGGAAGCTGGAGGACTTATTAGTGGACTATGAGGAGCTTATCAGCACCATCACAGTCCATTAAGAACTACAAGCCATCTGCCACAGTAGAATTGGGAGTTGTTGTTTTCTCATTTACAGTTTTATGTTGTACCCCTTTCAAATATGGCAGCGGGTATGGGGAGAACCCACCCGCTGGCACAGTGGAAGGGGGGGAGGTTGGGACTGCAGGGAGAGGTGCTGGAGCATGTTACATGTTACACCCAAATTACAGGTGTAGCACATATCATGCTCCAAAAGCTTCCGAACGGCTACTTTGTTTATCTGAAACCTTTACATGGAGCATCCAATAAGTGAGGCAATACTACTCTGCCTCATTTACGTGTGTGTAAATTTCAGCTTGAGCTGTCTGTAAACAATAGGCTTTTTAAATTAGATGGTAAGAAGACAGAGGAAAGCATGTGAAAAGTAGTCTAAAACTCCATCTGCTGGCTTTATTAATATTAAGTTGTAATATTTCAATTTACCTGACAAAAAAAAGAAAAGAAAAACATATTTTTACAATTTTAAATTGTTAGCCTTGATTGATGCCTTAGGAGTTTATGTGTAATCTCCATTAACAACTGTAAGTAGATATTTATGTATATATTTTTAGTGGTATGAGATATTGCATTTTATTTTTACTGGTTTGATATAATTAAACGTACAAATCTATGGGAACCAGGTTTTCAGGCTTTAGTATAAGAACTTAATTGATTTACCACAGGAGTTTCTCTGCTATTTACCAAACGTAAATTTATATGCGAGAAAGGTCAACACTAGAGTTGAGCGAACTTCTAGAAGTCCGGGTTCTGCTGGTTTGGCAGAACTTCGGGACAAAGTCCGGGTTCGGGTCCGGACAGAACCCGAACTTTGTCCCGAACCCCGAACCCCATTGAAATCAATGGAGACCCGGACTTTTAGGTACAAAAAGTGTTGTAAAATAGTCCTGGAAGGTCCTAGAGGTCTGCAAAAGGAAGGAAATGTGGGTAAGGGTGGGACAAGTGACCTACAAAGAAATGGGGACAGGGAAATAACTTTAAATATTTTTAAAAAATAAAAACATAAAAAAATGCAAAAATGGAGATCATCTTCAAAATGGGTCTGAAAAGTATTAATTAACATTAGAGGCCATAGAACTGTTCTAAAATCATCTTCAAACTGTGTCAAAAAAGTATAAATAAGCCGGGAGTACCCATATCACTGTTCTGCAAAATGTGTGTATCACTTTAAATCAAACCGGAAATCAGTGCACATCTCTTCTGCACAAGTATTTCAAGTCTGTATGTCACTTTAAATCAAACCGTCAATCATTGCACATCTTTTATTCACACTTCTTTTTAAAATGTGTGTATCACTTTAAATGAAACCGTCAAACATTGCACATCTCTTCTGCACAATTATTTCAAGTGTGTGTGTCACTTTAAATCAAACCGTCAATCATTCCACATCTTTTATTCACACTTCTTTTTAAAATGTGTGTATCACTTTAAATGAAAACGTCAGTCATTGCACTTCTGCTATTCACACACATGTGTTCTGCACCAGAACAGATGTTCTTCACACATTAAATCTTTTCTTCATACATCTGGAAATAGAATAGAACACTTTACCTAAAACCGGGGAGAAACCATATACATGCACTTGAAACATCTGGATAGTGTGTTTGAAAATACAGCATAGAGAAGAGCATGCATATGGTTTCGCTCTTCACATACAGATTCCAGATGTTTTCAGAACAGTGATATCATATGTCATGTGCAATGATTGACGGTTTGATTTAAAGTGATACACACATTTTGCAGAACAGTGATATGGGTACTCCGGGCTTATTTATACTTTTTGGACACAGTTTGAAGATGATTTTAGAACAGTTCTATGGCCTCTAATGTTAATTAATACTTTTCAGACCCATTTTGAAGATGATCTCCATTTTTGCATTTTTTATGTTTTTATTTTTTTAAAAATATTTAAAGTTATTTCCCTGTCCCCATTTCTTTGTAGGACACTTGTCCCACCCTTACCCACATTTCCTTCCTTTTGCAGACCTCTAGGACCCTCCTGGGCTTTTTTACAGCGTTTTTAAGATTTTTCATTAAAATTACCAGAACACCAGACCCGAAAACTTTACAGTCCGGGTTCGCTCAACTCTAATGGTAACCTATTATCTGGATCTGAAGAATAAATTGTTGAACTGATCTCAATAAGCAAGAGATCAAATTGAACTGATGCCAGTAGAAGATTAGAGAGCTAAATCCACTTTCCAGCTGCTTTATTTGGAGATTATTAAACCAAATTGCAGATTTCCTCCTTCAAAATATCAGCTTAATCACATATAAATACATTCTATAAAACAGTGATATTGATTTGCAGAGAAGTAATCTTACTTTATTACAGAAAGGCTATTGGGCTGGCTGCAATCTGTAGAGCTCTATGACACCAATCTGCTGATTACATTTACCACTTTCTATTCCGTCATTTTATCTTAGCTTCAGAGCCGTAAAACAGATGGGAGATTGACATTATGATACATTAAACAGTAAAATAACATTCCTATGTTCCAGCCCTGGTGTTTCGTAACATTATAGCCACCATTACCATTGAACTAGTGTTTCACAGATGCACAGATGTACATATCCTCCTGTCCTCAGCTACACCTGTGAATGTAGTTTTAATGAGATACAGCTGCATTTTTACAGTCTGAACTGTTGTAGCTCTTTCAGGGAATCAGAGACTAGTATTTGCTTCAACCTTGTTCTCTGCAGCGCTGTTCATTAAGATTGCCGTTTAAAGGTAGGAAATTAGTAGTAGGATTTGTCCCGTCAAGTTCTCTCCATTGTGCTTTTATAGAAAAACTATTTTTGGATATGCTATCCAACAAAAATGCTAAGAAGGACATGCAGTTTTGCACATATCACGGTTTCTTGCTGAGTGCATATCATTAAGAACGTTGTCATATTGGTCCAACAGTATAAAGCAAACTGCTAAGCACTACAATATTTAGTAATACTTTTTAAAAACTTTTAGCACATTTCTAAAGCCAAGATTTCAAGAGATATACTTGGTCTAATCAGCAAAGAGGGACACGTTTTACCAGTCCTGGAAAGGAACTATACTCAAATGCTGATGTACAGCTATGTTAACAGTTTTGATAGGGTTGATAAATAGTAATTTATGAATTGAAATACCTTTTTTTAAATAAAATGCTGCTCTAGATTCTATCAAGTTCTGGTTATATGACTAATAGTCGAGAATTGAATTGGGGTCTTTGCTAAAGGAGAGTAGCAGAGCTCAGACTGACCTGTTTTCCTTTCAAGCTTAGCCCACATAACCAAATGCCTTTTTTTCACAAGTCACCACATCTTCAAGATGGGTTTTTTATTATCTCATCTATTACTCTTTATTTATCCACGTTAGTAAGACTGTTCAACATCCAGCTTTAACTGTAATTTCACCTTGTAAATAAAAACCTCCCAAGTTCCATACATTTAACTCAATCCTTTTTAGCCTCAAAACATACCTAAAAAGGATCTGTTCTTTACAAATCTCAAAAAGATCTGTTTTAGACGCATCTAAAAGATCTACTCTAGCGGAGGGGAGGAAGCCTCAGAAAGATGGAGATCTTCTTTCACTGCATTGACACATTTGAAAATCTACTATGTTTAAAGTAACGCTTTAAATTTTGGTTCCAGACTTTTTAAATATAGTTATTTTAAAGATGGATGATAAACTTTCACTTTAGTTCTTCCCACTTTTAACCCCTGTTAATAAATTGTTTAAACAATGCTGCCAAGTAGATGCAAGGCTACCAAACTCCAGCTAGTGGACACATATTTGGTAAAGTGCTTTGTTTCATAAAAGATTTTCTATAAAATCATGTTTCTCATTTTTTTATCTCTCTTCCACCTCAGTACTGCCAATCTCTTCCAGCCCCTTTCAGTGACCTCATACCTCCTGTCCAGTGTTGTTGTAAGGATTTTTGACACCCTAGCCGAAACCTAATTTTGCTGCCCCCTTGGCTCCACCCCTTACTCCACCCTCTTTGCCCTGCCCATGTTTATGGTGGAGGTGGCAGTGTGGAGATTGTTGTCGCGCCTCTCCACCTATTTCCACCATTATTGGTGTTTCAATACAACCGAAGGAAAGCTCTATTTGTGTGAAAAAATGATAAAAATGTCATATTGGTACAGTGTTGCATGACCGCGCAATTGTCATTCAAAGTGTGACAGTGCTGAAAGCTGAAAATTGGCCTGGGCTGGAAGGGGATGAAAGTGCCCAGTAGGCAAGTGGTTAAAGCAGTATTATATATTTCATCACATATTTTAGGAGTTCAAGCAGGCAGTGAGGAGGTAATACAACACCTCCTCACTGCCTATTTAATGCTCTCTGCAGAGTGATCTAAACATGTATTGCTCTTCAGAGAGCAAAGCGAGTGTGAATGATCTGTAAGAGTTAAAAATGAAGCAAGTCGAGGGAGGGATGGACAGAACACACAGACATCATGCATTCTTTTCTCCCAGTCTGTAATGAATAGGATTTCTGCTGGTAGAAAGAAATACATTAGGTCTGTGTTCTGTCTGTCTGACACTGTTACTAAGGCTCTTCAATAGCCTGGTGTTTGATTAAATACAATATAAACAGCTTTGTCAGAGAATGCTGATCCTGTCCTCCTCTTCCTCCATAATCTGCACTAAAATAACAAATTGTGTCTATGCTGCTGCAGAACCTCCTTGTCCCTCCTCCCTGAAGTAAAACTCACAGTGGAGTTAGAGAGCTGAGCAGTCCTTTTAGCTCCTTCTTCTTCCTCTGGAACTGCAGTTAAAATGTGGCGGGAAGGGAAGTGGGATTGGACAAATCATGATGGGCTAAGACTGAGAAAAGTATTGCAATGCAAAGATCCCTCCCTCCATTGATGGTCGGGGCATTGGAATAACATCCTCAAGCCTGGCATCTTACTATTGTGTGCCCTTCTCTGGACATTACAGGCTGGAGATGTGTTTTATACACACAAAGGTGGGAGTGCTGCTGGTATCAGGAGCCGGGTCTACCTGCTGTCACCATGACAAGCAGGAGACACAGACTCAAAACTGACATCTTCCCTGAGGCACACAAGGTGGCTGCTGATTGGGGTGCTATAGAACTCACCTGGCACAACCCCTACTCATCAGATGCTGGAGCTTGTGTAAGAAAAAGGTCCTTCCGGCTCTATCATATGGGCAGAGCAAGGGGAGAGACTTGCTCTCCTACTGATCTATGGCTGTCTCTATGAATTCACTCCAGCATTAGTTGCACTCTGGGCAGGCTTACTGATAGTGATCCTACTTGTGTAATGTGAATCGGCATGGCTCCTTGTAGTCTGCATTAGGAGTACATACTGGGTTACCAACTTTCAGTACTAAAGATAACACCCAGCTAAACACAGACATGAGATATGTATGTTTTACCTGCCATGGAGTTTGTATTTCTGTCCACCCAGTTCTGTCTGCCACACATTACAGTCATGTCTGGCATAACAATACCAATATGATTTTATTTCTGTTGCTATGAAAGTGGATGTAAACTCTCACATATATTTATTTAAATTATACCTAGGAAAGTGACTAGCCTCACATTATACACAGATGAAAAAAATCCTCCTGCGTATGTAGTACCTGTTTATCTACTCAGCTCCAGAAGGCAAGAGGTGGGGATCTGATGCCATACAGTGCGCAGCATAGCACAAGAAGCTGAGTATATTCTGAAAGCTGAGTGGAGGGAAAGGACAGACCCCCTCCTACACATAGGCCAGCTGATGCTGTTAAATGCATTCTGTGTGCTGGAAAGGGGAAGGGTAGGTGGTGGGGGCAGGGCCAACTTTGAAAATTCTGTTGTGTCAGGATAACCTGTCCGACATTACTAATGCAGATAGAGGAATGACTTTTGCAGTCATGAATAACACTTGGTGCTTTGAATTGAAGCTAATGTACACTATAGAAGTATATGCTCCGTTCATTTTACATTTTAGAGGTTATCAACCACTTCAAGTAACACTTACAACTACAAGTCTTGCCCATTCCCTTGAAAAAAAAATAGTGTCAGCACTTAATGGTACATAGCTGCTAGTAATTAGTGTAGATATACAAAACACTGTGATAACAATAACCAAAAAAAATTGCAGTGTTCAGCACAATATTAATACACACAAAACACCTGAAGTGTTATGATAGTGAGTCCAACATTGAACCTATTCAAAAGAATCAAGCATAGAATAGTTCTTATGAAGAAGTATCAAGTGATAGGATTCAGGTGATCTCCCTCCTCTAGTGTTTCAATCACCCAGTGTGACCTCCACCAATGTCAGAAAAACACACTCGCCAGATATAGTTGCTGTCTAATGAATATAACAGCAAAAATTGCATATGATAAGGTCCAGGTCATCTGAGGTGCGTAGTCATCATTAGCTTGCATTTATCCCCTCTATCCAAATCACAGGGCCCTCTTCAGAGTGTATCCAAGGGCATGGATCATGTCCATGAAGTTTTATTTCTCATGGTAAAAACAGCTCAGCATATCCCATCTGTAGTAATAAATCACCAATGACAAAAGAGAAAACATCTCATGGTGCAGTATTTAATGGTGAACCACCCTCTACAGCTGTTTCATGTACACAGGCATCATCAGGACTAGACTAGACTTAAACTTTTTATATGGCTGATGATGCCTATGTACGCAAAACAGCTGTAGAGGTTTATTACTATACATTGCCTCAGGTCCTGGCCACCATTCTATTTCAGATTGGCGGCACTTCATGTAAGTGCAAGCTTGCTATTTCACACATGATGTTTTGGATTTGAGGTCCTGCTGCCCTTCTCCCTGGTTGGATTGGCACTTTTTTATGTAAGTGCAATAGGCACCATTGTTTTATATGTTTGTTTTTATGCTGGTTCACCAATAAATACTGCACCATGAGATTTTTTCTTTGTTGTCATTGGTGACTTATTACTACGGGTGGGATAGCTGAGCTGTTTTTACTATTAGAAATAAAACTTCTTGGGCGTGGTTTGGACATGACGGAGTGAAGAAGCAGTCTACCAGAGCTCCGTCCATCCCTTCAGCATTACAACATCTAAATGGGGCTATTCTCCCTACTATGAGCACCGCAAGGAAGAATAAGGTGAAAGGTACTCCCAAACCCTCTCCTCGCCAAGCAATACAGCACTTTTTTGCACCGCAGAAGCACGTGGCACTCCTAGTCAGGGTCTTTACATGGTGACCCCCCTGCATCACCTGCCGGCTTGGACTCATTGCTGGGCTTCCCAGAGGAGCTAGCCTCCCGCCCGCCAGCCTCACCCGGCCCATGAGCATCATGATCTTCCGCTATGGAAGCGCTGGTGGTCCGACTAGAGGAATCTCACTGCCGGGACCTGCACACAGTCAGAGCGGAGGTGCAGCAGCTCTCCACTAGGATTTCAGCAGGCGAGTCATCCTTATCCTCCCTTGAGAGACGAGTGTCCCAGCTGGAGCAGGCACAGTCAACGCAAGCCTTTCAGGTCTCCTCTATTACAAGAATCCTTGCAACCCACAGTACAAGAGATCTGCCACCGGCTGGTGCCATCCATCCCTGCTCCAGACCTGGAACTCGACAGGGTGCACAGAGCTCTCGGCCCACGTTCGGCAGACCCAAATAGACCCAGGGACGTCATCTGCTGCCTGCACAGATACTCTCATAAGGACCTCATCCTGCGTAGAGCCTGGGAGATGGGTGAACTGGATTTTGATGGAGCCCGGGTAAAAGTACTACCTGATCTGTCCAGAGCAACCCTACAGCATAGGGCTCTCCTACGTCCCCTCCTAGATAGACTGAGGCAGATGGGATGCATATATCACTGGGGTTTCCCTATCTCACTGACTGTACGGAAGGGAATGTCTTCCTTTGTGTTGTCGGACCCGGCGGAGCTGCAGGACCTGTTCCTATTCCTGGAGACAGAGGCCTTCCCAGTCCCTAATTGGCTGCGACCCCTGCTGATACCCTTGAGACGCACAGCCCCATTCCCCACAGCTTCTGACATTCGTCCCCGATAAAGCGGCAGACGACACGGTGCCTGCAACCCTGCCCAACCTGGAGACCGGGAGTCTTAAACACACTGCAAAGGAACCTTGCAGGTGTTATTCACCACATGCAGGACAACAGAGATCACCACAATTGACTTCCTCTTTGTGAGTACAAAATACTGACAATCCCTCCTCTCTCACATGAGCTCATTTCATGCAGTTTACTAGTGAATATGACCGGCTTCAGTCTCCTTCTTTGGGTTGACCTGAATTCGGGCAGTCCTATACCAAAACAGACCTTACTACTCAACTATTCTTGCGCTGTCCCCCCCCCTTTATGTTTTTTGTCTTTATGCCTCCTCCACACTATAGCTCCAGCAATGATTGTCGCGGGCCACCGCCCCCCCACCTGGAAATATTTCTGCCATAGACACTATTATGCCTGCAGTGGAGTCAGACATTACCTATATACAAGCTGTATAACACGTTTTCCGCTCCATACAGGATATGTTGGACTAGGTATTGGATGGTAATTGAGAGTAAAGAGTTTGGCATACCTGATTGAGAGACTGCTAATATGGTGGCAGATAAATGGTGGATATATGGGGGTTTCCTTTTTTTTTTTAACTGCAGGGGGAGAATTCATCTCCCACTTGTTGCCCTCTCCCTACCCTGCCCCTGGTCGCCAACTAGCGGGGACCTGAGAGTATATGCGGCTATGTTGGGTGGGGGGGAGGCGGGCGGATGGGGGGAGATGCTGAGGGGCAGGGCTGTCTCGTGATGTGGTGGGGCCATGAACAATGCGCCCCCTATGTGGCAGACCTTGCGTGGGCATCTCCTGCCATTTTGGCTGTGGGGTGCCCCGCAGTCCCCCGACATCAACAATGATTAACCTATGTTCCTGGGATGGGGCAGGCAGACTGGGTGCTGGGCAGCACTGTAGGCTCGGATGGAGAACTTTGTGGGCTAGGAGAGAGGGTCATTTCTCTCTACAGGGTGGGCCATTTATATGGATACACCTTAATAAAATGGGAATGGTTTGTGATATTAACTTCCTGTTTGTGGCACATTAGTATATGTGAGGGGGGAAACTTTTCAAGATGGGTGGTGACCATGGCGGCCATTTTGAAGTCGGCCATTTTGAATCCAACTTTTGTTTTTTCAATAGGAAGAGGGTCATGTGACACATCAAACTTATTGGGAATATCACAAGAAAAACAATGGTGTGCTTGGTTTTAACATAACTGTATTCTTTCATGAGTTATTTACAAGTTTCTGACCACTTATAAAATGTGTTCAATGTGCTGCCCATTGTGTTGGATTGTCAATGCAACCCTCTTCTCCCACTCTTCGTACACTGATAGCAACACCTCAGGAGAAATGCTAGCACAGGCTTCCAGTATCCGTAGTTTCAGGTGCTGCACATCTCGTATCTTCACAGCATATGGTTTTTTATGGTTTTTATGGTCAGTAAAAACCAATACCGGGTGGGCTGCTCCTTCCAGGAGGTACCACCATTCCTCCAAAGCCGACTTGATGGCCACCAATTCCCTATGACCGACATCATAGTTCCAGCAAGATGGTGCACTGCCACATTATGGGTGTCAGGTCCGAGCATTCCTAGATGAACAGTTTCCTGGAAAGTGGATTGGTCATCGTGGGCCAGTTGAATGGCCCCCAAGGTCTCCCGATCTGACCCCCTTAGACTTTTATCTTTGGGGTCATCTGAAGGCAATTGTCTATGCTGTGAAGATACGAGATGTGCAGCACCTGAAACTACGGATACTGGAAGCCTGTGCTAGCATTTCTCCTGCGGTGTTGCTATCAGTGTGTGAAGAGTGGAAGAAGAGGGTTGCATTGACAATCCAACACAATGGGCAGCACATTGAACACATTTTATAAGTGGTCAGAAACTTGTAAATAACTCATGAAAGAATAAAGTTACGTTAAAACCAAGCACACCATTGTTTTTCTTGTGAAATTTCCAATAAGTTTAATGTGTCACATGATCCTCTTGCTATTGAAAAAACAAAAGTTGGATTCAAAATGGCCGACTTCAAAATGGCCGCCATGGTCACCACCCATCTTGAAAAGTTTCCCCCCTCACATATACTAATGTGCCACAAACAGGAAGTTAATATCACCAACCATTCCCATTTTATTAAGGTGTATCAATATAAATGGCCCACCCTGTACACATAGAACCTTCTGAGGTTATCTGCACGGGTTGTTCATAATACTATAACGAATGCAAGCAATAACTCACTTCTCTGTTCTCTTGTTGTGATGTGGTTCACCTTTCTTCCACAGTTGCGTTAAGTTGTTTTATTGGATTTATGTTTACCGCTAAACAATGCACTAGTTTCATAGCTGAAGGGACACGGCCCAGGCTATGTCCTCCAGTTGTTTCCACTCTTCCCCCCATAGGCCTGCACTCAGACCCGGAACCAAGGCGTTCTGTAATGAGTGCCATTGATAGTTTTCTTTAGCATCTCATCTACACTTTCCTCCCTAGACCTCCTCTCTATATTTTCTTTTTTTCTATTCCCCCCTTTTCTTTTTCTTTTTTTTACTGTTTCTTTCTCTATTGTTTTCCCCTATTCACCCCCCTCTTTCCCCCCCTTCCCCCTTTTTTTTTTTTCCTTCTGACCCCCTCCAGTGGAGATGGGCTCTGTGACTGTAACCTTTTTGATTGCTAAGGGACTCAATGTCCCGGAGAAGTGACGCATGCTTCTTAATGACCTAAGACGCTCTCATACAGATGTAGCAATCATACAGGAGACTCATTTCAGATCAGGGGGACTTCCCTTCCTTCAAAACCGATTCTTCCCTTGCGCTTATCATGCCACCAACAGGTAAGTAAAATCTAAGGGTGTATCGATCCTGATCTCCAGCAGAGTTCCCTGGACTCTTTCCGACAGCCGTATTGACACAGGAGGCTGCTATCTCTTCCTTAAAGGGCACATTGGCAGGACCAGAGTAACATTGGCAACCATTTATGTCCCAAATTCGCACCAAGACACGTACCTGTGCAAAATTCTCTTGAAACTCGAGGAGTTCGCGGAGGGTAGGCTGATTATAGGAGGGGATCTGAATGTCCCATTGGATCCCAGCCTAGACACTTCCTCAGGCACCTCTTCTATCCCCCTCAGCTCCAGGAAGCATATACAAGGCAAAATCCACGATTTACAACTTGTGGACGTATGGCGCACACTCCATGACAATGAACGAGACTATTCCTTTTTCTCCGCACCCCGCCAGCTATATTCTGGAATAGACCTCTTTCTTATCCCCCACAGTCTATTATCTCAGGTACAGGATGTCTCTATCGGACATATTATCTGGTCGGACCACGCACCGATCATGCTTCATTTCTCCCTGTCCAACTCCTCCTCCTCCCCAGATTGGCGCTGGAGACTGACTGAAAGTCTCTTATAGACCCCTGAGGTCCTGAAGTAGGTAGTTACTGAAATTAATGCCTATTTTCAGACGAACAACACTCCTGAAAGTGATCCGGGTATAGTATGGGAAGCCCACAAGGCAGTAATACAAGGTATCCTGATCAAGCATGGTTCCCAATTCAAGAAAGCGAGGGAAGAAAAGCTGACAAAATTGTTAGCTGCTATCCAAACCCTTGAATTGCAACGTAAAAAATCACCGGACCCCTCAGTAGGCACGGAACTCGCCCATCTGCGCAGAAAGGTATCGGACGTCCTCCGATACAAGGCTAAAGCGGCTCTTCAATCATGCCAGAAACTGATCTATGAATTGGGCGATAAGTGCGGCAAATGGCTCGCCCACGCCCTCAGAGACCAGCGTAAGGCCTCCTATGTCCAATTCATAAGGACAACAAGCGGACGGAAACTATCCCTACCCAAAGAAATAGCCCAAACATTTGGAGAATTTTATTCCTCCCTATACAACATCCCTTCATCTCCCTCTTCGCTCAATATAGAAGACTACCTCTCTACAGCACAGCTGTCCCGAATTCCTTCCCCAATTCGTAGTGAGCTAGAAAACCCCATCTCCATAGAGGAACTGAACAAAGCAGTAAAGTCTGCCAAAAACGGGAACGCGCCCAGACCAGACATCTTTACTATACAGTACTACAAGGCCCTTATGCCCCTGTCAGGACCGCACATGGCCAAAATGTACAATGGTCTAGGACAGACTACCTACTTTCCTCCAGCCTCGCTTCTAGCGCATGTTTCAGTGATTCCGAAGGAGGGGAAAGACCCTTCAGTCTGTAGTAGCTACCAGCCCATTTCATTGCTCAATGTGGACCTTAAGCTTTTTACCAAGATACTAGCATCCAGACTACAATCCTTTCTACCTCACCTGGTTCAATACTGTTAAGGTGCTCAACTTGGTCCACATCGCCGGTCAGATGCAATCTCCATGTATGTTCCTTAGCACCGACACGGAAAAGGCCTTTGACCGGGTGAACTGGGCCTTTATGTTTGCGGTGCTC
This sequence comes from Glandirana rugosa, assembly GCA_018402905.1. Classification (NCBI taxonomy): domain Eukaryota; kingdom Metazoa; phylum Chordata; class Amphibia; order Anura; family Ranidae; genus Glandirana; species Glandirana rugosa. Next base: position 546,581 of record BLSH010286597.1, on the reverse strand, counting down.
TGACATATGGGCCTAGGGTCACAGATGCTCCACTGGATTTCCAGCATTTACTCGACACCGCGAGCGGCAGTTAAGGTAAACGGAGTGTTTTCGGTCCCATTTCCCATCTCTAACGGCACCCGTCAGGGGTGCCCTCTCTCACCCCTGCTTTTCGCCCTCTCTCTGAAACCCTTCCTGAACAAAGTCCAACTAAACCCAGATATAACAGGCATCACGGTTGGTGACCATTCCTACAAAGTATCTGCCTACGCAGATGATCTGATTTTCTCCTTGGCCAACCCACATATTTCAGTTCCAAATCTCATGAAGGAATTTGAGTGTTATGAAAAACTCTCAAATATGAAAATCAACTATTCCAAGTCAGAGACAATGGGGGTCGCGTTGCCCACCTCCTTATGCCAATCTCTGCAACACAACTTTAGCTTTAAATGGACAACCTCCTCCCTGAAGTATCTGGGTACCCACATCCCCCTGAATCTAGCTAACACATTTAAATTAAACTTCCCAGCCCTGCTCAGTGAGGTCTGCTACCTCTTGGAGAAGTGGCATAGAGGATTACATTCCTGGTACGGGTGTTGCAATATACTCAAAATGAGCATCTTACCTAAATTTTTATACCTCTTTCAAACACTGCCCATTGCCATTCCGTCGGCCTTCTTTCGCCAAATCGCCTCCCTCTTCACCCAGTTAATCTGGGCACACAAACGGCCCAGAATCAACCAACGCCTGCTTACGCTTCCCAAGATTGATGGGGGGGGGTGGCAGCCCCAGATGCCTTTAAATACTACCAAGCAGCGCTATTGGGCAGAGTAATTGATTGGTGTAGGCTCGGGGAGAATGTAAGCTGTGGATGGCTATGGAGCAGCAATTAAGTCCTATACCTCTTTCTAGGGTAATATGGTGTTACGTTTCCTTACCGGCCCCTCTAAAGTCTCTTCCCACTATAGGCCCTACTCTTAGAGTGGGTCATGCGGCATGTACAAAGCTGGCGCTTTCCTCAGCCCAATCTCCTCTATTCCCTATTTTGGGAAAAACTAGCTTCCCTCCAGGCACGGAACCTGGCCCGTTTGGGACTCTCTGGGAGAGGAACTGCTTCCATGCCTCTCATTTTCTAACAGATAACGCCTGACCCACGATCTCCACATTGACGCATCCAGAGGGTAAGTTTCAACTGCCCTTCTGGCAAGCTCTCCAACGTCATCATTTTTTCCGAACCTTAGGCCCCCCAGCCCAGTTCCGTAACCAATGGTCCCTGTTTGAAGCATATTGTGAAGATGTGGATCCCCCAAACCCTCTCTAAAATGTATTTCCTGCTGATCGCCCCACCAGATGATTTTATTATGCCAAGTCTGGCAAAATGGGAAAGAGACCTAGATAGGACTTTTACACCCATTCAGAGACAAAACATCATTCACCTCGCATTGAAATCATCTATCTGCACACGAACGCAAGAATCTAATTATAAGCTTCTGATACGTTGGTACTTTACCCGTCAGCTCTAAGCAACTACTATCCCGAAGCATCGGATAGGTGCTGGAGATGTGGAGACGAGAGAGGGACATTAGTTCATGTATTCTGGTCTTGCCCAATAATCCAACCGTACTGGTCGGAGCTGCAAAGGATGTCCCAGCAATTCACAGACTTCCCCATCCCGTGGAACCCGGCCTTCTTCTTACTGCATTGCTCACAAATACCTCTACGAACCTATAAGAAATCAATTCTCAGCCATCTGCTGAACGCCACCAAAGCCTGTGTCACATTGCGTTGAAAGGACCCAAATCCTCCCTCCATCTCTATGTGGCTCAACAAGGTTAGAGGGGTGAACTCTCTGGAAGATCTAGTGCTTTCTGCCCAAAATAGAAGAGATCGTTATTCCAAGACATGGCCATACTGGAACATGTTTGTATATTCAAACAAGGGGAAGTCCCTCCTGGGAAGAGAGTCTGGAAAGTGAATCTTCCAGCCTTTGCTACTCTATGTTGCATTCGCACATCCCGTCTCCTTGGCTTTACCCACCCCTTCCTTTTTTTTTCTCCATTCCCACCCCCCCATCCTCTCTGCTGCCCCCCTCCTTTTGCTACCCTACTTTCTTTCTAGTATTTTTATAAGGGTTTATATGCTGTTATCGGTTCTAAAATAACATAAGTATCCGTGATCTGTTCAGGCTGTAATCTTCACCGTCCTAAATATTTGAGTTGGGCTCTCCAGTTTGATGTTGAAAGAGATGATAACACTGTGGCCTTAGCAATCCACTTCTGTAATATGTCATTATGGAATGTACTAATGGTTATGATGTAAAAACTCTCCTTTAAACTGTGTCATGGTATGTACTGCTGGATATTGACCATAAATAAAGAATTTGAAAAAAACAAAAAACAAATAAAACTTCCTGGTTATGAGCCATGCACTTGGATACACTCTGAAGAGGGTCCTGTGATTCGGGTAGAGGGGATACATGCAAGCTAATGATGACTATATATCTCTGATGACCTAGATCTTATCATATGCAATTGTTGCTGTTCTTTTCATTAGACAGCATCTATATCTGGTGAGTGTGTTTTTCTGACATTGGTGGAGGTCGCACCAGGTGATTGATAAAGAAGGGAGATCACCTGAATCATCTCACTAGATACTTCTTCTTAATAACTATTCTATGTTTGATTCTTTTGAATGTTGGACTCACCATCATAATACTTCAGGTGTTTTGTGTTTATTAATATTGTGCTGAGAGCTGCAATTTTTTTTGGGCTATTGTCCATTCTCTTGCCTGTGACTGGACATTTAAAAGAGAAGCAGAAGACTGATGAGTTTATCTCTCTGTCACTCTCTCCTTTTGTCAGTGCATGAGCATTGAATAATGTTTGGCTGGCTCCTTGTGCTCCTTCTCCATCTCCCTATCTGAGCTCAACTGTGCATGGACTGCAAGAGGCTGATACACTGTTCACACTTAAAAATGCATGTAATAACATATTCTTGAATAGAGAGTTGCATACATTTTTTGTATTTTATATATCTGACTGTAGTTTATAGCTGAAGGCACACTGGCTAATGCAAACATAGCAGAGCTAGTGTCTCCTGTGAGAGGAGAAAGCACAATGTTTGAAAACTTTCAGTAAAATATAAAACAATTAAAATGGGAGCTAGCTTTGATACCAGCAGTTTTCATTTTTATGTTCACAGTTTACTAAAACACCTTTTGCTTTTTTCCATGTGGTATACACTTCTGTGGTTAATTGTAATAATTAGAAATAATGTAATGTTTCAAACATGTTTAAAGCTAATTTTCACATATTTTCTTGCTTTGATTAATAACTAATTTTTATAATTCCATTGCCAGATGCTCCGGTTGGAAAAATAACAGGTGCTAAAATTAACTTGATCAGGCCTAAAACTTTTCTTGGTTAAAGTGATGATAACGTTCAGACAGATTGTGGTGCTTGCAAGTATTGCTTTTAGTCTTCAGTTTGATCTCCTGGTGAAGCCTCATGGATCCTGTGTTTAGATTGTACTTGGTGCCTCCTTTTTAGCCTAAATCTAGATAAAGGGGTACAAAAATCTTCCACTTTTTGTCCCCTGTCCCCCGCAGACATACATTTTGAGCTTGTCTAATCCACCTTCCTCCTCTTCCACTGCACCCTACAGCAATGGTAACCTTGCAAGTAAGTCTTGACTTTTCCTGAAAAAGTTTTTCTTAACTCTATGGTCTACCATTCTATACAATGCAAACTCATTATTTATTTAATAGAAAGTCGGTAAGGTATGTACAAGCTCTACCTTTGCAGGAAAAGTTAAGATTTGCAAAAACTTTCATCTACCTATGATCTTTGGATCTCCTGATGGTTCTGACATAGTTTCCAATGGAGGTAACCAATGCTCATCAAATGCTGCATTTGAATTGCTGAATTGATTGTTATTTAAATTAAAGTCATAGGTCTATTACCTAGAATAAGGAACAACAGATTGCTTATGATATGGAAATAATCAAGACCATTGAATGTAAATACTGTATGTAAGATCAGTGTGATCCCTGTGTCAGGTCTCCTTCTTGTTAGGACGTCTGACTGTACAGAACGGTGTCCTGATGACCTCAGCTTTTGTCAGGTTGCATGAGTTTGAGTCCTGTAAATAGTCATCCTTCTTTTTGTTCCTCTGCTTACAGAAATAACATTAAAAAGAACTGGTTCTCAACACGATCGACTCTTGATATATTAAAGAAAACATACACTGAGAAAGTATAAAGGCTGCCATTGGCCTCTATTTCTGAAAACACTAATTTATCTGAGAATAATAATGATCCAATGACTTTACTATTTTATGGGACACATACATGGAACAAGTACACATGTTAGGATTTCTTGCAATCTTCACCTCACATATTCAATGTAATCATGCAAATATATAAAGTGCAAGTGGCACAATTGGAAGTAATAGTCAGTCAACCACAGTCCTATTAATCCTAATAGAGTGGTTAGTGTCCAAAAAGGGCCGTAATTGTTTCACGGAACTTCTCCACCACCACACCATGTGAAAAACTCTGGGGAGGAAGATCCCCCCTATATGGGAAGACTCACCAAAAGGATGGCATCAAAAAGCATAAGTAACAGACCATCAACACCGCTCACTTCCCCTCCTCTCTCCTCCTTAAATTGCGGATTAGATCACAGGTGTGTGGTAACACAAAGGAATCGGTTCACTTAGATGGTGTGCGGCTGTTCCTTGAAACAAATGCGCTCACATGTGCTCAGTGCATTAACCAACAACTTTTATTGGGCACATTAAAAGATAATCCATCCCCCCTTTCAGATATACACTTACAAAAACGTCAATAAAACAATCGATAGGATTAGGGTTAGGGATAGGATTTCTGACTCTGAATCATTATGACTCTTTAATCTGCATACTCATTTAATGTTCAAAGATTGAGGATGTATTAAAGCCAGAGACAGCCAGAAAACTACTATTCTTAGAAGGAGGTCAGCAATAACATTACCTCTCATCTATCTGGACTTTATGATAGAATGATGGAATACATGTTGTTTTAATCAGTAACAGTACATTCTTGATTGTATAGCCTATGTTAAATATTTTCCAACTGGCCCATTTGTACAAACAATCAATGCCTATAGTTTGTTAGTGAAACAGAAAGGAACATCCAGAAAGATAATCTGTTAATATGGTCTTTTATTTTTTTATTTACGCAAATACTTTACGTGTTACATTAAATTCTAACATTTGCCAGATACTGAAGGTTTAGCTGGAAGAACAACAAAGAGGAAGACTTAAGTGGATTTAAAATGATCATTTAACTGTAAAAAATTGCTTAAGAGTTGTATACCGTGTTGTACTTCATAATTTATCTTAACAGCAAAGACTGGTATCCTCTTGCATTTTCTAGCCTTGGGCAGGAATCCTGAGCATGTTCTGCCAGCTAGTGGCTGTTGGGAGATGTAGTTCAATAAGAACAGCTGGAAAACTATACATATATATTGTGTTTGCATGATGATTTTTGACCTCTATGCTCCTAGCATTTGCTTCAGTGCTTTGAATTTCTACTTAATACCGAGATTAGGGCTTAGAAATGGATGCATGCCAAGATGAAATTAGAGGCTTTGGGCTTTGGACTTTAAGCAGCTTTCTTAGAAATAACACTGCAGGAAAAAGACTCGTTGATTAAAAGCTATAGGGAACTTTTTATGTATTATTAACCTCTTTGGTCCAGTTGTGTTTCTGCTTTAAATACAGCTTTAATGAAACGGAAGTCTTTGACACAGGATTATACTTTGTGGTTGGACATATAATCTGGTAAATTGCCTAAAAAACAGGAATCATAGTGTGTCTTTCTTGGTTTAGCCAGATGCATTTCTTTATCATTAGCAAATGGTAGCAGTGGATGATTTGTTAGTACCAAAGATAAGTGAAATTCTCAAACTATGGCATGCTGACAATGTATTGCAATCTCATCTGCAGCACTGCTACTCACTCATCTTTAGGTATTAAATAGTGCCTGGTTCTGACAGGTTACTTGTATTTATCACATTTTCTAATGCAATAGGAAAAACGATGTTGTGACATTCTTCAAATACAACAATGCTCTCCCTTCATACTGGGCATATAGGTTTGTATGGCATAGCTAAACACACCAGGTTTCCTTAACTACTCATATTTAAGCTGGGACATGGTTTCTAAACAAAAGACTTGGCATAAGGCAAATACAATAAATAATGAGGGCAGCAGTGAGCTCCATTATATATATTCAAAAATGTTCAAAATATATTAAATCCTAACTCTGGGCTGGAGAAAAAGATATCCTTTGCAGTGTCGCCCCTCCGTGGTAGAAGTTATAAAAAAGGTGAAAACACTTACCTTATTCCTGGCCATCCCAAGCTTTCATGTCTTTATTACCCCAAAGATGTTTCTCTTCACTGTCTGAGCAGTCACTACTCACTGGCATCACACACAAGTTCTAGCTGACACTTTTCCAATTTGTAGCAAATTTGCATGGCAGGCCTCTAGCAAGAGCAAAGTTGCAGTGATGAGTATACAGCAAGAGCTCTGCAACTCACAGTGACCCCTGTGGCGGGATGACTATTGCATAACATAGCAGAGCCAGAACTTGCAGCAGTCTTGCAGAATATTTGCAAAGAAAACTGATCTGGAGTCATGCAATGTGGACTTGCTGCAATTGTGCAACAAACTTGTGAAGCCTGGCAAATCTAGCAATAGCTTAGCAAGTCATTTTCAAACTTGCAGCTCAATTGCTTGCTATCTGGGATATGCTTAGATGGGAATGTAAGACCTACAGTATATTGGTATACTATTTTCCCTAATGCATAACAAATTGGGGTAGAGCTTGATGAATAACCCTGCCTCACTGATGTTAAAACGTATCTATAGCACTGAGCAGTGGAACTGATATGAATTATGATATAAATATATAGAGTGTATTTTCTTAGATCTTGCAGAACTGGTTGTTAAAACATATTAATTTTATTTAGCTCACAGCATCTATACTTACCTTGGTTCCATTCCCCTGCTGCTTCATTCAGCTGCTGGAAGTAAAAGGAACACCATGTGTAAGCTACATGCTGTTGGAGGCATAGCTTACACATGGCTATGAACTTTAACAACTTGGATTGATTGGTCAAGCATTGTCATATGGAGTGTTTTACATGCTCCTTCATACCTAAAAAAGTATGCAGTAATTTCCTAAGTTTCTGGTAGGAGTATAGTTAAGTGAAAATATTATATGTCTGTTAAGGGATTAACACAAATCTACCCTAAATGGGAAATTTGCAGGTTTTCTTTGGCTTTGTTTGGACTTTCCATAGAACAATGTATAGACAGTTTGGTCACCTACAAAGCGTAGTCACATAGAAGTTCATTTTGCATATATGAATGATCTAAGCTTCTTAGAATGATGCCGCCTAGAGTAAGGTGATCTTAGACATTAGAAAAAAGCAAAGTACGGTTGAATGGAAACATTTTTTGGCTTACCCATTGAAAGACGCAGATGTCCAGTGTTTTTTACATTTGACACATCACTTTGCAATTTATCTCTGCTTAGTGAATTTGTGACAATAATTAACCATTATGTTTAAAGGACATCAGGCCTATTGCAGCAGCTTCCTCATCCTGGATAATTCTAGAAGCTGGTCTGCTGGATGGTGGTGAAACGAGTTCAATCTTTTTTTGATGTGCTTTCTCTCCCTCCCCTTTCCAGGCTATTAATTTTTCTAGCAGGATTGTCAGGATTCAGCAGCACCTATTTCATAGCTGAGAAGGATAATGTATTCATGTTCCACAAACTACCTGAAACAACATCTGGCACAATATTGCCTCTATAAAATCAAGCCCATTAAAGTTGTGGCTGTTCTTTGCTGACATCTTTGGCACATGCTGTTTAACACTGTCATGAGTGGACGCCTCAATTGCCGGCCTGATCTTCATAGGCCTGCCATCCTTTGTACAGTATATCCACATAGATTAATTCTCAGAGATCCGTTTTGGGATCACACGGGTTAATTGACCAAAGGGAATTAGTCTCTTAAGCATCAATAGAGCAGCGTTCAATGAAATTGACATACATTTTAATTAAAATAGGGAAAAAGACTTGTGTGCGGCCCACCAATTAGATGCTGCCATTGACCCATGAAAGGTACAATATTAGCTTAAGCACCGTATATTACAGACCATGAAATAGACTACTGCAAGGACCTTATTCCCCAGCCACACTGTGGCCTTGAAGATTCAATTAATCACCACTGACTTTTCACTTAAAGCAACATCATATTTTTAGCTAGATGTTCAAGTTCAAACTATGTTAATTTCTTCTATTGCTACTGAAGTGTCATGCAAGTGCAAGTGTTAAAGATGTATTCAGCCGCATGTAGAACCTTATTGTAAGCACCCTGTAGCTCTTCTACTATGCAGCTTACAATGATCAAATAGACATAATATAGTACTGATGATTTTTAGCTTATTGGCTATTACATTTGAGAATTGTTTGGGTTTTTTTTTTCAGAATCATACTTACCTAGGTGGATACAGCATCGGTATGATGCTGCATCTGTCCCCCGAGGGCTCTAATACTGAGAACTGAGCAATCAAACACCTCTGATTGCTTGGTTCTCATGACTCCCTGAGCAGAGAGCTGGTGACTGCCCCCCCCCACCTTGTTCACTGAATCGCTAGGCTGTGGAGGGGGTGGGAGCGGCCAGCTTAGGCTCTCAACCGGCTCAATGGTGTCAGCTGACATCGGGCTTGAGCCTGCTGTCTGCTGAAAATGGTCTCAGAAGTGCAGTTCATACAGCTTTGGCTGTACTTCTTCTTTAAATTAAACTCATAACTTAAAGGCTAACTCCAACTTTAACACCACGTGACATGTTATACCTATATTTAGGGTGTAACATGTAACATGCTGCCAAGCAGCCACCCCATCTCCAAAAAAAGCCCCTACTCTGCCCCCCATGACAGCTTTCTGATCTGAAAATGGTGGAGTTCCGCACAGCCATGTTATTCATTCACAGAGATCTATAAATTCATGAACTAAAAGTCACATTTGCCACTGCAGCAGATAATCTTGTAGTTCTCAGTGGAATACACGAGCTGTAATCACAGCATTCATAGTCTATTGACACTTCTTCCAGCAATTACAGAAAGTGTGTACCTTGGTACAGATGTAGAGCTGAAGGAAGAGTGTGCAGGAGCCTAGCATTACATCCACAATCCACTTGTCATAGTTGCAAGAGTTCCAAAAAATAATAAATGCAAACTTTTTTTTTCTGCAAATGTGCACTTTAACCACATCAGTACTGGACACGAAAAAAAACCCCTCCCTGTCCAGGCCATTTTTCAGCTATCACACTTTGAATGACAATTACTCAGTCATGCAACACTATACCCATACGAAATTTGCATCCTTTTTTTCACACAAATAGAGCTTTCTTTTGGTGGTATTTATTCACTAGGGGTTTTTTTTTATTTTTTGTGCTATCAATAAAAAAAGATTTAAAATTTTGTGAAAAAATGCCTTTTTCTTTGTTTCTGTCATAAAATTTTGCAAATTAGTAATTTTTCTTTGTAAATTTTTGCCAAAATTTATACTGCTACCTATCTTTGGTGAAAATAACCCAAATAAGTGTATATTATTTGGTCCTTGTGTAAGTTATAGAGTCTACAAGCTATGGTGCCAATCATTGAAAATTGATCACACCTGATCACACCTGATATACTGACAGCCTATCTCATTTCTAGAGACCCTAAAGCCTCGTACACACGGTTCGACGGCCGTACGACCGAACGGACCAAATCGCATGTTGGATAATGTAACTTGCATACTGACATGCACTAAACGATCGTACAACCAACATGCGACCAAGCCGAACGTAGTGACGTGTAATGAACGTATAAAGAGAAAGTTCAGGTGCATGTAATTGTCCGTTCGTTCCTGACTTCTGAACATGCGTGTTTTGCACAGTACAACTTGCTGGTCCAACTTCTCTGTACACATGATAAAATGGTCGTACAACCGCTTGTTGGTACTACCAAGTTTTCTAGTTTGCTCATACAACTCCTGTTGTACAACCGTCATACGTCGGCTGTTCTAATCGCACGTACTAATGATCGATTTTGCATACAATGGTAGTTCGTACGACCTGTTGTATACGATCGTCGAACCGTGTGTACGAGGCTTAACAAGCCAGGAAAGTACAAATAACCCCCGAATTACCCCTTTTTGGAAAGTAGACAGTCCAAGGTATTTAGTAAGAGGCATGGTGAATTTTTTTTTTTTTTTATTTCAAAAGTTTTTATTGGTAATTAACATGGCAAGATTACACTTACAGACATTTTGTTATTTTTTTAAAACAGACTAGGGGAGAGGGAAAGAGGGTGGGGGGGAGGAGGGAGGGAAGGGGAATTAGGTTGATGCATGGTATGCGAATTACAAAATTTGAGTGTGGGCTGAGGAAGGGGTGATACAGGGGGGGGGGGGGGGGGGAGACACACACAACTTTCAGAGGGTTTATCTGCAAGCCAAGTTCGATAGTTGTTTATGAAAAACTCCTGAGGAAAGGGTGTAATTGCAGAGATATTTCTGGATGGATAAGAGAGACCTTTCTTCCTCCCGTGACCCCCCCGTCCCCCCAATGGGAGGAAGGTAGGGAGGGCCCCGGGCGGGCAAAGTCTGCTTCCAGGGGAAAAGGATAGGAGATTTAACCTCTAGATGTAGGTTGGGTTTGGACTTAAGCTTGGGTTATTGGATTGCAGAGTTCCTCTGAAAACAAAACAAACTAAAATGGGAGGTGCGTTAAGTCATCTCAGATACTTTGAAGTCACGACTAAAACTAGTTAAACTGAACTGTTTATAAATTTGAACTTGACTCTTTTGTCCCTAATTCTGCGGAAGTATGTCGAGTGCCTGGCTGGCTGAGTCCTCGCCAGAGTCATTCGGGTGAGGCTGCCGGTGCCTCGGATATAGGTCATAGAGGTGTGGGGGGGTGAGTCCCTCTTGGGCTTGTTTAGAGAAGGTAGTTGAGATGTATGAGCTCCATCTTCTGTGGATTCGCATTTGTGAACCCTGTTTGTTGGACCATAAGTCTAGTACCTCCCTGTAAAGGAGGGTGTTAAGATGTCTCTGTACCTCTGAGATGTCAGGGGGGAGCGTTTGTGTCCAATGAGACATTATTGCTTTGCGGGCTGCTAGTAGGCAGATGTGTAGCCAAGTGTCCATTGGAGTTTCAGGGAGGGTAGGATCCGGATGAGGGTTGTGAAGATGGCCAAGCAGCATTAGGGTCGGTTGGCGGTCCACGGGTTGGTTGGTGACCTTGGTGATTAGTGCTTGCACTTGTGACCAGAAGTATGAGACTTTATGGCATTGCCAGAATCTGTGCGTGAGCGACGGGTTGGAGGTATTGCACCATGGGCATATTCTGGATCCGGGAGATGATGGTGGGATGTAATAAGGTATGTATGCCCTGTGCAGTATCTTGAGCTGTGTCTCTCTCCAGGACTCATTAGTTGTTAATTTCAGGATTCTGTTGTGACCTTTTAGGATTATGTCCTGGGGTAAATCCATTCCAAGTTCCCTTGACCAAGCTTTTACAGAGGAGGTTTCCAATGATTTGGAGTAAAACGGGAGAAGGCTTCTGTAAATGTGTGAGACCGTAAAGCTGTTTTTGAGTGTGAATTTTTTTAAGTTGTAATTTTTTCCCACAATTCTTTGCAAAATTAAGATTTTTTTTTCTTTTTTGTTTTCCACAAAATTGTCATTGTAACAGGTTATTTCTCACACACAGCATATGCATACCACAAATTACACCCCCAAAACACATTCTGCTACTCCTCCTGAGTATGGCGATATCACATGTCTGAGACTTTTTCACAGCCAGGCCACATACAAAGGCTCAACATGCAGGGAGTGCCATCAGGTGTTCTAGGGACATAAATTACACATCTAATGTCATGACGACCTATCACATTTTTGAAGGCCCTGGAGCACCAGGACAATAGAATTGCCCACAAAATGACCCCATTTTGGAAAGAAAACACCCCAACATATAATCTATGAGGCATAATGAGTCTTTTGAACATGTCATGTTTTTCCAGTAGTTTTTGGAAAATGTGGGAAAAAAAAGGAAAACGCATTTTTTTTTACACAAAGTTATCATTTTATATGATATTTCCAACACATAGCATGTACATAGCAAAAATGACACCCCAAAATACATTCTGCTACTCCCCCTGAGTATGGCAATACCACATATGTAAGACTTTTACACAGTCTGGCCACATACAGAGGCCCAACATTGAACTAGCACCTTCAGGCCTTCTACGAGCACAAATTACACATCTCATTTCCCAACCACCTACCTATTACACTTTTGAAGGCCCTGGAGCACCAAGGCAATGGAATTGCCTACAAAATGACAACATTTTGGAAAGCTTACACCCCAATGTATAATCTACGAGGCATAATGAGTATTTTTAACATGTCCGTTTTTTTCAGAAGTTTTTGGAAAATGTGCAAAAAACTCCAACACATAGCATGTACCTAGCAAAAATGACTGCCCAAAATACATTCTGCTACTCCTCCTGAGTATGGCAATGCCAAATGTGTGAGACTTTTACAGGTGATGTTTACTCATGGGTGTGACAGTCACTGACAGGTGATTGGCGATGGTCACTGATGAGTGACTGGCAATGGTCACTGATGGGTGACAGGTGACTGGCGGTGGTCACTGATGGGTGACAGGTGTCTGGTGGTGGTCACTGATGGGTGATGGGTGACTGGCGGTGGTCACTGATGGGTGACTGGCACTGGTCACTGATGGGTGACGGGTGACTGGCGGTGGTCACTGATAGGTGATGGGTCCCTGGTGGTGGTCACTGATGGGTGATGGGTGTCTGGTGGTGGTCAATGATGGGTGCCTGCTGGTGGTCACTGATGGGTGTCTGGTGGTGGTCACTGATGGGTGATGGATGACGGGTGACTGGTGGAGGTCACTGATGGGTGAATGGCGGTGGTCACTGATAGGTGATGGGTGACTGGCGGTGGTCACTGATGAGTGCCGGGTGTCTGGTGGTGGTCACTGATGGGTGATGAGTGTCTGGTGGTGGTCACTGATGGGTAACAGGTGACTGGTGGAGGTCACTGATTGGTGACGGGTGACTGGCAGTGGTCACTGATAGGTGATGGGTGACTGGCGGTGGTCACTGATGGGTGCCGGGTGTCTGGTAGTCACTAGCACCGTACAGTAGGTAGTGGGTAGTGACTGGCACCGTACAGTGGGTAGTCACTGGTGGCGGTCAGTGGGCAGTGGGTAGTCACTGGTGGCG
>BLSH010286597.1:503159-532175 GCA_018402905.1 Glandirana rugosa | reverse complement strand
ACCTGACCCTATAGGAGTAGGCAATGATTTTAGAACAATAATCTGTCCCTTACAGCAACAGCAGGAACCTGACCCTATAGGAGTAGGCAATGATTTTAGAACAATAATCTGTCCCTTATAGCAACAGCAGGAACCTGACCCTATAGGAGTAGGCAATGATTTTAGAACAATAATCTGTCCCTTACAGCAACAGCAGGAACCTGACCCTATAGGAGTAGGCGATGATTTTAGAACAATAATCTGTCCCTTACAGCAACAGCAGGAATCTGGCCCTATAGGAGTAGGCGATGATTTTAGAACAATAATCTGTCCTTTACTGCAACAGCAGGAACCTGACCCTATAGGAGTAGGCAATGATTTTAGAACAATAATCTGTCCCTTACAGCAACAGCAGGAACCTGACCCTATAGAACTAGAAGATGATTTTAGAACAATAATCTGTCCCTCAAAGCAGTAGACTCTACCTACGCCAGAATCAGATCGTTCTGTAATGCAGGATGAGATCTGCAATCTGTCCCTCAAAGCAGTTGTAGTAATCTCTACCTAGTCCAGAATCAGGTCTTTCTGTAATGCAGGATGAGATCTGCAATCTGTCCCTCAAAGCAGTAGTAGAAATATCTACCTAGTCCAAAATCAGATTGTTCTGTAATGCAGGATGAGATGTTATTATATCTGCAAACTGTCCCTCACAGCGCCCGCAGCATCCTCTCCCTACATTAGCCTGAGAGCATGTGACATGCAGCACTACGTGACTCCAGCTTATACAGAGGCTGGGTCACATGATGCGCTGGCCAATCACAGCCATGCCATTAGTAAGCATGGCTGTGATGGCTTCTAAGGGCAAACCAGTGAAACGCTGTTGCAGCTATTCAACAGGCGGGATCAAATACCCAAACCCCGAACCCAAACTTTTTTTCAAATGTCCGGGTTCGGGTCCGGGTCACGGACACCCCAAAGTTTGGTACGGACCCGAACTTTACAGTCCGGGTTCGCTCAACTCTAGTGACATGTACACTTTATGATGACAGTCTGATGACAGGTACACTTTATGATGACAGGTACACTTTATGGGGGCGGATGGGGTGACTGTTGGGTGACTGGTGCATTGAGGGGGCAGGGGGGATGTGACAGGTGCGTGTTTGTGTTTTACAGATCAGTAACTCACTGATCCTAGCTCTTCTCTCCTCACACTGGAAACTGTGTGAGGAGAGAAGAGCTGGTAACAGTGAGTTACCACTCTGTTTACATTGGATGTGATTGGCTGTGAAGTAGCTCACAGCCGATCACAAGGTAACAGCCGCCGGCCGGCGGCTGATACCAGTGTCGGTGACAGGCAGTGTTCCCTGGGAACATGCCACCACTGACGCCTAGCATGCTCCCAATCGCCCGCATGCGCCGTGCGAATGGGGGAAAGTGCCATTTGTGATCAGCCGTGTTAAACAGCCATGGCCAATGTCTGTTCACCCCCGTTGGTGATACGGTATGTCCTGGGGACATGCCGACACCGACAGAGCCCAGATGCGAGCGCCCGATAGCGCGAAATCCCGGCTTAAAGGGGCAACATCATATGACATCCGCCTAGAACAATAGCCGTTCCGCCCCGCCGTCATTTGACGGTGGGCGGATGACAAGTGGTTAATGTAAACACAATTACTTAAATCTCATATAATATTTAATATGTTAATATAATTTCAAAAGATAATTTTAACCCTTTTAAATCTGCAGTTTTTACTATTATACATGGTAATCCTGCCATGAAGGTCCTTGTGCAGGCACTTCCTGTTATGGGATGACAACGCTTTGCCCCTGTCTCCCAATTGCTCTCCCGTGTTGCTACCCTGTCACATATGCTTGCATGTAGTGTGGCATAATGAGTGGATTCATTGCTGCAGAATGTAGCGAGTGCTGTTATATGCAGATTGCACAGACAAGAGACTTATTCTGGAAATGAGATGTATCATATCCACACGACCATCAACACAATAATGAAGGGCAACAGATATGAGTTTTAATTCTAGCCAAGTGATCGGTTAGGATTGATTCAGGTACATTAGTCATAGTTGATCCATAAGAACATATGCCTCTGTTTGTCTAGCTATACTAATTTACTCTAAATAATCAATTTTTTCATTTCTGAGTGCTCCATTCACCTCCTTTTTTTGCCCAGGACAGTTGTCTCTCAGGTTGTCATCTTTGTGTTATGCTGTTGATTGTAAGAGGGGTTGTACGCCTGATTTGAGTGAGTTATTATGCTGTTAGCATGTAAAGGCAGAAAGGACTATAATTATTTCTTTGCCCTCAATATACAGTATACTGTATGTACAGTATATGCTCAAATATCTTCAGGTCAGCATCAGAGTTAGCAGAATACCAGTTCAGGTCTGCATGGTAGCCATAGAAATCAAAATGGTTTATATATAACTACGTTAGAATTCGTAGACTGGGTATCAACAGAGAGGTCTAGGCTTTAATACTAAGATTCAAAGCATCTCACATTTGTAGAATTGTAATCAAATCAAAGGACTTGGTTATTTTATAACATGTGCTTCTAAATTTACCATATGTTCCCTACCAACAAATTTAGCTCCTGAAGCTTGGCTGAGAAAAGCACGATAACAAGCAGATAACAGCAGCACTTCTCCCTTAAAAATGAGGATTGGATCTAATCAAGGGATTTAATGCTTAAACAGCATCCCTATTTTTAAATACTAGTTAAGTGATTTTGAAGGGGTTAGAGTAGTGCGGTGTACATAAAATCAGCTTGTCATAGTAATAAGGAGCAAGGATCAGAAATCACGCTGTGTTCCAGAATTAATGTAAGAAACTTGCTTCTGTTTAAACTCAGATCCATTTATAATTTATTGCATCAAAAGATTTCTCCACTGGTGAAACTGCGGAGGAATGTCTGGCTATTTGTTACAAGCAGGGCGCCTGCAAGTGTGAGGTAGTGTCTGTCTGTGTATGGTTTGTATCTCTTCTGGGGATGATAGAAATCATGCATCACTCATAATGCCTTTGTTATGTATCATTTGTCTCTTTAGTTTCTTCAGTGTTTGCAGAACTTTCACAAATGGCAGCTTCAGAAAATGTGAGGCTGAACATTTCCCAAACACTGGCTACATGAATATGTACACAATGCTGCAATTATTTTTACCTGTCACCTGCTATCATAGGCTTCTTGTGTTTAAGGTCAATTCACTAATGCATAATGAATGTGGCATTTTCATTACTGTGCTATTTGTGACTGAAAATCCTGTTGTCAAAAAGGAGTTGAATCCAATGCATAAACATTATGTTATCATTTTTTAAATAGTATTTTGCAAATAAAAGTTAGTTTACAAAGAATATTGCGCAAGGTATTGCGATGAACTCCAGTTGACAAATTTTAAGTATATGTTGAATGCTCACATATTACTTACCTCTAACCTGCCTGGGGTCAGATTTACTATAAGGCACAGTAGGCTAATGCCTATTGGCCAAAGAGGCAAGAAGTGTTTTTTTTTCAGTAATTATCAGACACACTTTTTTTTCATCATGAGTAGAAACAAATTTTCATCATCGGTAGCAATAAATGAAAGTATCAGCTTAATAAAATACAACTGTGTTTTTTCTTGCACATGATTGGATGATGGAAGTCAGCATAGATCTGTGCCATTCACTAAGCTTTTGGGCAAATTCCCTTGCAAAGTGAAAAGCCTATTTGCCTTTAGTCAGTCAACTCCATTGCATGCAGAAAGTTATATGAGAATAAAGTTTAACTTTATAACTAACACCATATCACCATATGCCCTCACAACCCCCCCCCCCCCGGTACCTCCTCTACTTACCTCCAGGGATACTGAGCTGTCATTGTCCACAGTGCCAGTCCAGTGGTCCAGGAATTCAAAACTCCTGCTTTTATCCCTCTTCTCTGTGCAGGTTGTCTGGGGCGGACTAGAGCGATTTTTATTGGTCAGTGTCGGGAAGGGTGTACCGTGTTCACCTTTACATTTTTTTCTGTGAAGGTCTACTAACACTTTATTCTCAGAAGTTTATTTATGCATTGCGGTTGACTTACTAAAGGAAAATAGGCTGTTCACCTTGCAAAGCAATTTCCCCAAGAGCTAAGTGAATGAGATGGAGCTGTGCTGACTTCCATCATCCAGTCAGTGCAAGAAAAAATACAATTTTTTCCTGACACATAGTTGTATATTCTTTGCAAAGTGAAACTTCACCACATTTGCTATGCTTTGGGGGCAAATTCCCTTGAAGAGTACAACTTTGAACAGCCTATTTGCCTTTAGTAAAGCAGCCCTATTGCCACAATTCTTTATGCCAGGTTAGGCCCAGTGAAGCAAGAAAATGAGTCCAGTAAGAGGTGTTGCATTGGGTACTAATGGTTGTGTGCCTACATAATTGTTATCCAGCCTTGAATCTGCCACTTGCCCTGGTAGGTTTTGCTGTATGTCCTAATAACTGTTTTTTTTTTTCATAAGCAGACCTCACAGACTGGAACTCTTTAGCTGCATTAGAACGACCTATATTGTCCACTCATCTGCATTCTGTAGGCTGTATGTCTATATGATAGCTTCAACATACCCGCAGCATCATCACAAGATGACAGCAAGTAGATCACTATAAATCATACTCCCTCCGACTTTAATAGACAATTGGGAGTTTGACATGCTAATAACTGAATTGATCCTTTGATTACCTTTTTATAGGGCACAGAAAAGGTAGTGAATCAGATTTTGCATGCCATGAGAGAAATACTTTGTGGAGTTAGTTGTTTAGACGTTTAGGATTGGTTAGTGTACATAATGAGGTTGATTTACTAAAACCGGAGAGCGCAAAATCTGGTGCAGCTGTGCATGGTAGCCAATCAGCTTCTAACTTCAGCTTGTTCAACTAAGCTTTGACAAAAAAAAACTTGGAGACAGATTTTGCACTGTGTGTTTACAGAGTGTCCACTGTAATTATGCAATAGTATTATTGCACACCACAGCATGCTCTCTTTAAAATATTTGATATCATGGTGCTAGCATACTATTGGGAATCCAAAGTTTGGATCAGTACAGCATGCCAGTGTGAGGAGGTTCTCACAGCCCCTTCAGTTAAATGCAATAGAGGATAAAGGTCATGTAATATTGAACTTTGGACGCAAGTAAACTTGGACCCCATACATCTGTAATTCGACCACTACTGATTATGTTAAAAGTGTATGTACATTTCTATGTACATGTATTTTATTACTAATTTAAAGCTGCTATGTTTTTCTGTATGAGCTGGACAGTCACTTTACAAAACTACAATTTTACAGAACTCAGATTCCTGTTATCATTGCTAATTGCTATCATGATATCAACTATATCAACATATAAAGCATGTGCTGAATATTCGTTTCAATCTAAAAGAATATATGCAATGACTAATTGAATAGAGCAATGCTTTGATTTCTACTGCAGAACTTCACGCCCTTTTAAAAAACAATTAGCTACATCTGCGCTGGACAGTTTTTAACAGGCTCTTTGAATTTGCAGGTTCTTCATGCTGATAGTTCTACCATTTTGAATCATAGTGCAGCTGTCCATATGTCACTTGGGAGACTTAAAAGATCAAGTTTTCTAAAGAGCGCAGCAATTACCACTAGCAGGATACTGTACCATTGTCATGTCTTCGTATCCAGCAGCGGTCTTGACAGCAAATCCCTGAACTAAATTATCTCTCACTTTATGTTGGTGGACCTCACTCATCCACCTTAACCTGATCTATCTTTCTGACAGTCATAGAATTAGGACCGCGTAGTGAGGTCTCAGGTGAGTATTGAGGTGTATCCATCTGGAAGAAAACTGATGCCATTCGTAATTTACCATAATTCTACCTCTCAGCTTACATAAAAAGAGAGACCTGGCTAGCCACATTCTTAGGACATCCTGGCTTATTTTAGGAATAGGGTAGTTAAAGGAATTTTCCTTTTTACTGTTTTTTGGACAGTGTATGTTTTTTTTTTAGGTTTTTGACAGAATTCATGTCAAATAGGATAGGTCATGACATTTTTTGTACTCATGTCTTCATGAAATAACCTCTACAAGCACAAAGAAATGAAAAGAAAAGAAAAGAAAAGGTATCAATTTTTCCTGTTACTCAAAAAGATAAAGAGCAAAGTGGGAGATAGTTTTAGCTATGAAAATGTAAATCTTTCAGGTCTTACAACTTTAAACTGAAATGCAATTACTTTGGATTCCTGGATTTTGCACATTTGCATTAAGCTGGGCATACACTGGTCGAAACTTGTCTAAAAACAGTTTGTTCGGCAACTTTCATCTCATTTATACAGCTGTCTGTTTCACAGAAGCTGGTCTTATGACCAGGCATGCTGAAAAACCAACATCTGACTGGCATCCGATCAGCGCTTGCAGCCAAGGGCAATCCTCCAATCAGAACACAAAGGCTCAGTAAGGGAGATCACCACACTAACATTGCGTGTGTTAGTACTGCAAACTCTCAGGTTTTTTTTGTTCAGCCCGCTTGGTTGAATGAAAAAAGAAAAAAATATAGTGTATACCCAGCCTTACATTTTGTAGTTCTAAATTGAACATGGTAATATATGGGAATATAGAACAAAACTTGTCCAAAAACATCCTCTAATATAGGATGTGGGATGTTTATACCACTTTAGCATAGACAGTAACATTGATCCTGCATGCATAAAGAGGCCTTCCAGCCAGGGGCACTTCTTTGTCTGCCTCCTGTAACTTACTTTGGTAATTTGGTATAAGTTATTTAATTTTTTACATTGGTGAAAAATATAACACTTAAATTATATGTAAATCCAATTGCTAAAATTTTATATAAGTTTTAGAATATGATTGTTATTTCCAATTTCAATGAGAAGTAGGTACATTTGAGGCTTTTATAAAATAACGCCTGATGATTCTGCCATGAAGGCCTTGTGCAGGAACTTCCTGTAGTAGTATGAAAATGCTTTGTCTATGTTTTTCAACTGTGGTCATACAGTTCCTTATGTGTAAAAAAAATTTCATCCTTAAGACAACATTCAAAGTGGCAAGAAATACACACAGATCTAATTCATAGCCAAATCAATTATGCAATAAACAGAAATACAGTACAGTGTTCTATGTAGTTCTGAAAATAATAGCAGTGCATTCCTAAAAACTACAAATCAATACAAAAAATGTACAAATGCATGCATATACACGTGCTAATAAAATCAACACTTCACCTATAATCGATATTGAAATCCCCCTGGTTTATGTTTTCTCTTGGAAGATCTAGTGGTAAAGCCTCCATGTCTAGTTTCTGTTTGCTCCTTACATTACATTCTCCATAAAGAAATATAAGCACCCAACAGGGAAAAGGGGACCACTCACAATGACTGTGGGAGATGTGCGACAATACAGTTGGACAGATTTCACCACTAGAGTCATTGTCCTTATATATACAATGCAGGGCTTTTTGCCATGCATGGAACTTGATAACCTCAGAGTGTCTGCAACTGCCAAAGAGCCTTAGGGAAGAGGCTGCAGGGACCATCACAAAGCATGCAGGAAACCTGTGGGAGTGAGAGACTAGGAAGTGAAAGTCCTTGCTACTGTTCAACTAGACAAAAATAATAGCATTTAACCCATGCAGTGCAGAGAGAGACACAGTGCAAGGGATAATTTCTATTTCCTCTGGAGTTCAGCTTTAAGGTTATTAGCTGGGAAACTCCAAGAAAAATTAAAATAAAGCCTAGCATAGCATACTAGTTTTAGGACAGTTTTAAAAGGCTTTTTATAAATGCTTTTTCTTTCATTGAGTCCATTGGAATGCAAAAGCAGCAGAAGCAGATCAAATACAGTTCAACTACAGGTCAAGTGCATGTTGAAGGAATCCTGAATGATCTCAAAAGCCACTCAGCACCTGATGAAGACACTCAACACTGTAGTGTTTTGAACCTGTTTTTGCATAAATAAATAATTGAGAAGATTGTGACACATTTGGAGTCAGAAAACTTTTGGGTAAGGCCCTTTTCCCACATGTGTACTGATCAGGTCCATCTGTCCCTTTATCAGGCGGACCTGATTGGACGCTCCATTTACCTCTATGGAACGGCGAATATCAGCAGTGACATGTCTGCTGTCATCTGCCACTATCCGATCTACTAAATCCAGATGGATGGAAACCCTATTTTCCATCCATCTGGCGGATGGGATCATATGAAAATGGACCAGGCGGATCCATTTTCATCCGATCTCCCATAGAGGAGAGTGGGGCTCTGTCATACACCAGCTCAGCAGGGATCAGTGGATCGATCCCTGCTGAGAAAGCGGAGTCTGTGAAAATGGACAGCCCCGTGGGCAAGGGGCCTTAGAGATTTTTGACAGTGTGAAAACTGTCTTTTATGGTACCCTGTTTAATTGAGGGAGACACCACATATACGTCTCATCCAGTGGACTGATAAATATATTTATATATATATACAGTATATACTGTATACATAAGTAACCCAAACACGAAGACCACATACTGGCACAGCCCACCTGTGTCACAAAAGCTGTCTTTTCATTTGTCCTGTCTTAATCTATACCCTTTAGTAAAATTGATAAATATTTCTCCACCATTGCAAAACTTGGTGGTGGTCACCACATCCCTGAGTATTGAGAAAGAATATACAGGGTGGGCCATTTATATGGATACACCTTAATAAAATGGGAATGGTTGGTCATATTAACTTCCTGTTTGTGGCACATTAGTATATGTGAGGGGGGAAAATTTTCAAGATGGGTGGTGACCATGGCGGCCATTTTGAAGTTGGCCATTTTGAATCCAACTTCTGTTTTTTCAATAGGAAGAGTGTCATGTGACACATCAAACTTATTGGGAATTTCACAAGAAAAACAATGGTGTGCTTGGTTTTAATGTAACTTTATTTTTTCATGAGTTATTTACAAGTTTCTGACCACTTTTCAAGGAAACTGTTCATCTAGGAATGCTTGGACCTGACACCCATAATGTTTTTCCAGCAAGATGGTGCACCACCACATTATGGGTGTCAGGTCCGAGCATTCCTAGATGAACAGTTTCCTGGAAAGTGGATTGGTCGTCGTGGGCCAGTTGAATGGCCCCCAAGGTCTCCCGATCTGACCCCCTTAGACTTTTATATTTGGGGTCATCTGAAGGCAATTGTCTATGCTGTGAAGATACGAGATGTGCAGCACCTGAAACTACGGATACTGCAAACCTGTGCTAGCTTTTCTCCTGCGGTGTTGCTATCAGTGTGTGAAGAGTGGGAGAAGAGGGTTGCATTGACAATCCAACACAATGGGCACCACATTGAACTCATTTTATAAGTGGTCAGAAACGTGCAAATAACTCATGAAAGAATAAAGTTATGTTAAAACCAAGCACACCATTGCTTTTCTTGTGAAATTCCCAATAAGTTTGATGTGTCACATGACCCTCTTCCTATTGAAAAAACAAAAGTTGGATTCAAAATGGCCGACTTCAGAATGGCCACCATGGTCACCACCCATCTTGAAAAGTTTCCCCCCTCACATATACTAATGTGCCACAAACAGGAAGTAAATATCATCAACCATTCCCATTTTATTAAGGTGTATCCATATAAATGGCCCACCCTGTAGATACCCCCTAGATGGGACTTTTAATGGTAACAACACCACCCAAATGTATAAAAAGTCAATTTTTATTGAATATCTT
This sequence comes from Glandirana rugosa, assembly GCA_018402905.1. NCBI lineage: Eukaryota > Metazoa > Chordata > Amphibia > Anura > Ranidae > Glandirana > Glandirana rugosa. Next base: position 522,473 of record BLSH010286597.1, on the reverse strand, counting down.
AACACATATCACTCATCTGAGTGGAATATATTTAAAATGCAAAAAGCAAAAAATGGGTTTGCTAATCATCTTACAATCATACAGTGCATAGATATAGAAATATACATTGTTTTACACGCCATTATCCGAAGACATATTTCAGTACCCGACATGTTTCAGGTCCAAGCCTCTCACCACTCAGGCTGTCAGGGCAGTGCCTGGGAGGATGGTGTGTGGACAGCCCAAGCGGCAACAGGCTTAGAAGGATTCTTCCCATACAGAGATCTGGCCAGCGACATATCACGCTGGATCTTGGCTCCCATGGAACTTTAATAAAGCCTTGCAAAACAATTTAATTTGTATAAAATAAACTATTTTTATTTGTACAAAAAAGTTTAAAACATGTTGTTTAAAACGCACAAATGCTCTGGTATATCTATATGGAGCTGTATACAAAACACCACAGGGTGGTACATGTGTACACAGTGTTTTATAAATGCTTCAAAATGGGGGGGGGCGTGGCCTGGACATGGAGCTGTGTAGACGTCTCCTCCGTGAGCTCCATGGCTGGCACCTTTTTCTTGCTATTTCCCCTGGCTTGCAGCGTCGTTTGCCTCTCCTAAAGATGGGGAAACGCACCGGTAAGTCACTACAACCTAAAACTCCTAATTCTAGCTCCATTAAGAGGTTCCTGGCTGCAGAACCTGAGGATTCGCTGGACGCGGATGGACTAGGCCGCTCTCCGCATTGCGGCAGCTCCGCCCCTCATCACAAGCAACCTCGTGGCCATAGATCTCCGGTGCTCTGACGCTGAGGACGACACAACACTTACTCCCGACGCAGCTGCACTGGTAAGTGGACTACCACCCAAGCACGAACATGCCTCTATGCTCCACAGCCTGGAGCGTGCCATCAAAAAAGAGGTGTCCGCGGTAAGAGCTGACCTATCTCAGGTACTATCTCGTGTGGAAGAAACTGAACTGAGACTTGACCGCCACGTGACCGTCATCAGGGACCTGCAATCCTCCACCAGGAAACTAGTGGTAGCCCACAGAATGACCCTCTACAAAATCGAGGACCAGGAAAATAGAAATCAGAGGAATAATATTAGGATCCGGGGCCTTTCGGAGGCCACCCGAGATGATGACCTCCAGACCTCTGTCGGGGTATTTTCAATTGCCTCCTAGGCCAAAGCAGACCACCCGCTAAAGTTGGACAGAGTCCACCGTGCCTTACGCCCATGCTCTGCCTCCTCTGATGCCCCGTGATGTTATTTGCAGAGTGCACTATTATGAGGAGAAGGAGCTCATCATGAAAAAGGTAAGAGAAGCCTCCTCACTGGATTTCGATGGCACTATCCTGTCCTTCTATCCGGATCTAGCCAAGGAGACGCTGGACCATCATCGGGCGCTGAAGCCCCTCACTGAAAAGCTCCGGACAAACGGCATCAACTACAGGTGGGGCTTCCCTTCTTGCTTGATCACTAACAGGGATGGGAGAACAGCGATCTTGCGCTTCCCTGAAGACCTGGAAAAGTTCTGCATGGACATGAACATCTCACCTCCGGAACTCCCCGGGTGGTCGGAAGACATCCCCCCACTTCCTTCTCCCTCTGATGATTCCTGGCAGAAGGCCTCTCGCAAACGTTGTTCAGCTACTCCTGGCCCCTCATCCTAAGAAGCTTGCTCTCCCGGTCTGATAAGTATACTCCTCGATTCTCTTCATGACTACCTCCTTTTTGCTATCTCTTTTCTTTTTCTGCTTGTTTTTTCCAGTGGCAGCCCCTGTTTTTCCCTTTGGGGGTTTTTCTCTTTTTTTTCCCTTGGCTGCTCACAGAAGCTCATACGCAACTCACTTGCCCAGCCCCTGCTCATGGGTATTCATACCACCATTATAGCCAGTGCATAACTTTTGTTCTCTATTGAATATGTTCTGCACAACGTGCAATATAGCACTCTATACCGCTTTATATGCTCTTCATAATGTCTCGGGCACATGTTGGTTATTGAAGTGGGGGACTATACGTTTTGTGAGTTGCTCTTTTTTATTTGCCTTAATGTTTATAGTTTCATATTTTACAGGTCCTAGTGTTCATTCTCTATATTGAATACGGTGCCTCTGGTGCTCTCTCTTACGGGAGCGGTGTGGGGGTGCTGGTTTCTGGTTGCCCCCCTCCCCGTCTGCACCGCATGGCTATGTGTGCACTCCTGTTTTAAGGTGCTTTATTCCACTCTCTTTCCTTACTCATTTCTCTTACTTCGCCTCTCCCCCCTTTCTTCCCTCTCTCAACTCCCCCCTCTGCCTGCTCCAGCCTAGGTACATAGACACCTTTCTTGTTGTTGGTAATAATGCTAATATGAATACTCCACACTTCACCGATGGCGACCCTTAACGTAACCACCCTAAATGTCAGGAGCCTATGTACCCCTGGTAGACGTCACCAATTATATATAGAACTCAAACGCTTACGCAGTGATATTGTATTTATTCAAGAGACACACCTCACACATGACACTAGGATTCAACTTTTCTCCCCAAATTACCCAACGTGGTATTATAGCCTTTCTGATGTATCTAAATCTAAGGGAGTCGCTATAGGCCTGTGCAGAGATACACCCTTCGTGCTGTTGGAGATGCTGTCTGACACTCACGGTAGATTCCTTTTTCTTAAAGGGGAACTAGGTAGTATGAGATGTACATTAGCCACCATATACACCCCCAATCAAAATCAGATAGACTTTCTTTCATCCACTCTAACCAAATTGAGAGACTTCGCAGCTGGGTGTGTTATCCTGGGGGGCGACTTTAATCTCCCCCTCGAACCCGGATTGAACACCTCGCAAGGCTTTTCCTGCATCCCTCATAGACGCCTCACATTTATATGCAAACGTCTCATGGCGGCTCAGCTCATGGACATTTGGAGGATAGGACACCCAGCTGTGAAAGATTTCACATTATGTTCCAATTTACACCGCTCGTACTCTAGGATAGATTATTTATTTATTGATCACTACCACTTAGACTTGGTTAAACATTCCCATATCGATACAATGCTGTTTTCTGATCACTCCCCGGTTTGTCTTAAATTGGCTATTCCGGTTAAAACACCCAAATGGAAATTGAACGATACCCTCTCATCCGACGACATTGATATAAAACTTCTCAGCGCCTCCCTCATTGACTACTTCAAGGATAACACATCCCCAGAAATATCCCTCAGAGCTACATGGGAAGCCCATAAGGCTCACATCCGCGGGAAATTCATAGAGTTGGGCTCTAGGAAAAAAAAAAGAATGCCTTCACCAACAAACTCTTTTAATTAGAGAAATTGCTGCCCTAGAAAAGGATCACAAACTCCTTGCTTCACCCACCCTTTCCCACACATTAACTTTGCTATGAGAGGAGCTAAAAGCCCTACTGCACCATGATCATAAACAATCTCACAGACTGATTGCCCAGAAAGCTACGAATGGGGCAATAAGCCTGGCAGGCTTTTGGCCCGCTCCCTGCGAATAAAAAAATCCGCCACCTTTATAGCCAAAATTAAAGACACTTCCTCCGCAATTGTCCATGAAACCAAGGCAATAGCTAAAGAGTTCCAAAGGTTCTACCAGCACCTGTACCATGTTTGCTCGAACAACCCAGACCCAACAGACAAAATAGAGAAAATGAATACTTACCTCTCCAAGGCTAACCTCCCTAAACTAAACCCTGACACCTTAGCCGCTCTGGAATCTGAAATTACCCCTGCTGAACTTACAACTGCACGCAAAGACATGGCAAATGGGAAGGCCCCTGGTGCCGATGGCTTTACTGTGGCTTACTATCGAAACTTTGCTGAAATTTTAATCCCCCACCTTGCGAAATATGCCAATTCAATCCTTGATGGTAACTTTCTTAGGCCTGAATCCCTTCACGCTCATATTTCAGTGCTCCCGAAGCCGGGGAAGGATCCTAGTCTGTGTGGCAGTTACAGGCCAATTTCTCTTCTAAATATTGATGTTAAGCTATATGCTAAAGCCCTCGCAAACAGACTCCTTCCTCTGGTCCCTCAGTGGGTTTCGCAAGATCAGACTGGTTTTATCCCCGGCAGGGAGGCCCGCGATAACTCGTTGAGAACCCTTTCCCTCATCTCTTATGTGCATTCGTTGTCCCAGCCCACCCTGTTGCTGTCCATAGATGCTGAAAAAGCGTTTGACAGGGTGGACTGGGACTACTTATTGGCGACGCTCACCTCCCTAGGCCTCGGCCCGAAAATGTTAACATGATATCAACTCTCTATAGGAATCCTTCTGCCCAACTGAGAATAAATGGTATACTTTTACCCTCCATAATGGTGCACAGCAGGGTTGCCCGTTATGTCCTGTCTTATTCGCCCTCTCCCTTGAACCCTTCCTTTCATGTATTCGTGAATCCCCTAACATCCATGGTATTACAATAGGCACAGACGGCCACAAATATGCAGCATATGCCGACGACATTCTATTCTATATACAACAACCCCTCATATCCCTACCTAATCTGATGTCCGCCTTTGAAGAATATGGGGAAATTTCAAATTTTAAAATTAATCTATCTAAATCGGAAATCCTGAACATCTCTGTCCTCCCAATTCTGATCCCCTCTTTAAAATCTGTGTTCCCCTTCCATTGGCAGCCCAATTCTTTAAAATACTTAGGCATATCCCTTACTCCCAATCCCTCTTCTCTCTTTAAAATTAATTATATCCCTCTATTAAACGCCATCCCCTCTGACCTTCATAACTGGACCCACCTAGCCCACTCCTGGCTAGGTAGAATTCGTGTTGTGAAGATGAATATCTTGCCTAGGCTTTTATTCTACTTTCAAATGATCCCCTTTAAAATACCTCCAGGTTTCTTCTCCACTATTTCTTCCCTCATAAGTAGATACGTCTGAAACTGTAAGAGGCCGCCGGTGTCTAGGCAGCTTCTCCACAGACCGAAGGCAGCTGGGGGCTTGGCCCTCCCTGACATTAAAGAATATTATTATGCCATTGTTTTAACTAGACTCACTGATATGAAATACCACAAGAACTCTAAATTATGGGTTAAATTGGAGAATACATGGAGTGACAGAGATCTTTATACCCAGATGTGGATAACCAAAAAGTTTCGCCAGCTCTCAGACTTAACATCTCCCCTCTCTCCGTCAACTTTAGCTACCTGGGACTCACTCTCTAAGATCCATAATTGGCAGACTAATTTGCCTCTTATGCCCATCACTGGTCATTCTTTTTTCCCCCCTGGAGACATCAACCCTCAGTCAGGCTCATGGCTTCCTACCGCACCTTTGCTGCTTCACCAAGTCTCATCCCCAGCCGGGATTCTTCCAATATCAGCGATCTTTCCTTCCTCTGACATCTCCCTCATGGACAGATGGAGACATCATCAACTACTACAATTTCTCAAAACTCTTCCTAAACCTTTACGTTCTCTAGAGGAGCTCAACCCTATTGAAGCAATTTTTGTTGACTCTCAACCTCTGAGGAGAACCATTTCCTTGTTTTTCCGCGCCCTGCTGTCTATGAAACCTGCGCACTTCCCGGTCTTCCTTCACAACTGACCTACGACTTCCCTTATCGGACAACCAGCGCTCTCGAATACTGCAACTGACTCACTCCTCATCTATTTCTTCAAAAGTTTCTGAGTCAAATTATAAACTTATAACTAGAGGGAATTATACCCCTGCCTCTTTGGCTAAAATCTTCCCGGACATATCAAGTCATTGTTGGAGGGGGGTGTGGGGAAAGGGCCACCCACACCCACATCTGGTGGTCCTGCCCCCGCATAAGCCCCTTTTAGTCTAATGTTCTCCACTGGATTGAGGCCATACAAGGTTACCGGGTACCTAATGATCCATGGGCTGTCTTATTTAATTGTACAGGCGAACCAGTAGGCAGTTATAAAAGATCAATTACCCCGCACCTCCTCAATGCGGCAAAATCTTTAATCCCCAAATTTTGGAAGCAAACAACTATCTCTTCCATTAAGCAATGGCTCCAATGTGTGGACCATATCTATCACATGGAAGATATGACTTTGGATTTTAGAGGTAAATCCTCTTTAGCTAACAAAATCTGGTCCTGTTAGTTCGCCTTCAAATACACGTCTGATTATGCAGCTCTTATGTCCTAAATATGCAACACTTAATCTCTGTGTCACCTGCATGGCTGGAGCACACCCCTTTTTCCTCCCTTCTTACTCTATCCCTGCTCTGCCCTATTCTCTCCTGTCTACCTCTCTCTCTCGTCTGCATTCTCCCTTTCTCATTTTTAATGGCATTTTTAATGGCAGGATCATATGTGATCATTGGCATCGGCAATTCTGACGGCTGTTTGTATACCCTGAGGTTGCAGACCCAAATAGCTGATGGTCAATTGTAACCTCTGGCCTTTACATTTAATGTGTACCGTACCCTTGTAACACCCTGTTGTACCCATTCCAGATTATTATGTTATATTTCAAAGTTCGTTTTCCCGTTTCTTATTCTTTTAAGGGTTATTGTTCTGTGCACTGTACTTTGCTATCAAAATCCCTAATAAACACTTATTAAACAAAAAATAAATGCTTCAAAACAATCTGCAGTGCCCGGGAGGCCCCAACATGTATCAATTGGTTTGCACAATCTTCATCAGGGAACAAAGATTTTTTTTGACCAGAGCTTATAAAAATGGATGCCATTATTACAGATTCATGGTTGCTGAGAAATGTCCACTGCACCCACTCATCAGACACATAAGGGACCACAAGGGCCTACCATAGCTGGCCTAAAAGAGCAACCACCCATAACAGAGGTCATGAAAGTAGAGCCATCATGTTTGATAGATTGAAAAGTGATTATGCATTAACCGGTTCTGGACCAGCTCGCGTACATGTACTACTGCAATGTGGTAGCATGCATGGCTAGTGGGTGGGAGCGTGCCTCCTGCGGAGCGTTCTCGTGCCAGCCACACATTCTATAAGTGTAGCCGTGGGTCAGGCGGACACAATGTCCGTGATCCGCGATCACCTGGTACACAATAACAGTGGGGAACCGCCGATGTAAACACGGCAGTTCCCTGCTCTGTCAGGCGGCATGACAGTGATCTACTGATCCCTGTCATCTGGATCAATTAGATCTGTTATGCCCCTGGCAGCCCAGCCCCCACACAGTTAGAACAGGCCTAGGGAACACAGTTAACCCCTTGATTGCCCCCTGCAGGTTAACCCCTTCCCTGCCAGTGACATTTATACAGTAATCAGTGTTTTTTTTTAGATCTCATTGCTGTATGGTCAATGGTCCTAAAAAATTGTCAAAAATGTCCACCATGTCCGCCGCAATATTGCAGTCCCAATAAAAATCACAGATTGCCGCCATTATTAGTAAAAAAAAAAAAAAATAGTAAAAACGCCATTAATTAATTCTCATGGTTTGTAAAGGCGGAAACTTTTGCACAAACCAATCAATAAACACAGATCACAATTATTTTACCACAAATATGTAGAATAATATATATTGGCCCAAACTGATGAATACATTTGTTGTTTTATATATATTTTTTGGATATATATTATAGCAAAGAGTAAAAAAATATAGTTTTTTTTTCAAAATCAACGCTTTTTTGGTTTATAATGCAAATAATAAAAACCGCAGAGGTGATCAAATACCACCAAAAGAACGCTCTATTTGTGGGGAAAAAAGGACGTCAATTTAGTTTGGGTACAACGTTGCACGACTGCGCAATTGTCAGTTAATGCAACGCAGTGCCGAATCACAAAAAGTGCTCTGGTCATTAAGGGGGAAAATCTTCCGGGGCTGAAGTGGTTAATAGTGTTAAAGCTATATTTACCTAACACACTTATATGTTTAATGAAAAATAATATAAGTGATTACAACCTTTTCTCTATACAAGAATCATCCAGTGCTGTTGCGCTATTGCGAATAAAATCAGTAATCAATGATACCTTTACTAAAAAATAAAGATCTAATTTATTTTAACTTAGTATTATACAGAAAAGAAACTTGTGTTAATCAACTAATACCAAATATGACATCGCTGGTACACCTATAAAAGCGAAGATGTTACCAATAAACATTACAAACTAGTAATACAAAAAGAAAGATGTGACAATGTACTTACAAGTTATAAAAGTATTAAGACAAACTGTAGGACAGAAAAACTTACATAAAAGTGATAGAAACAAAGAAAAGGTGAGGCCAATACATTACTCTGTGACCCATATGATAATCGGAAGTCTGGACTCAAAAAGGGACCGGATTATGCTGGGCAAACGGTTTTGCCATGGGCCTTCTGCCCACCCCTTGCATTCATCCCCATCAAGCACCCTGATTGGCTGGAGGTGCATTGACTCCTGATTGGCCAGATTTGAAGCTTGTTGAGTTTCTAAGCCCAGCACAAGATACCAGGTTCCACCATGATTGTGGCATGTTTACATTAAGATCCCCAACAGTTCCCAAATGAACATGTTAAGAGTCTGCCTTAGATGGAGACATGATGTCTGAATGCCCCTCTTGAAGACAATAGGGTAACTTCATTAATATGTAGAAGACCATTGTTACAGGATATAGGAAGAAGCCCTCCCACTCTCATATCACCTTCAAAAGACAAAGAACACCTTCATTACTATGCATGAGTTTTTCTTTGAAGGCACCAAAAAAAAAGTTTTTGTCCTCTTGTCCTGTAAACAGCAAACCAGACACATTTCTCATAAAACCATGAAATATATAAAGTACATATGTTTCCTGTAAAATATATATATTTCACTGGGCATGGTATATTCAGAACTCTCTATCTTATGGGACAAATTCTGAATTAAAAGAGACCAAACAAGGGATATCTTGGAGCACCTTGATGCAAATATGGATTTCCACAGTCCTAATAAGGGTCTGACCAAAATGTACATCACTTCACCAAAATATCAAAATATTTCCACATCAGTAGCCAAAGGCTTATCTCAGTGCAGATATATGCTCAAGTGGACTCGCCTCCCATTCAAATACCATCCTCAAAACATTGACATTTGTATTGGAGGCAAATCCACTTGTGCATACTGTATCTGCCCCAGGATAATCCATTAAATTAACTTGCCTGTAAGTATTTCTTCATAGTGCCACATTTCCAATAAAGCCTCTTATATTACCAAGCAAAATGGTTTATTTTTATCTTTCATATATAACATAAGCGGCAGGTTAAATTTATACTCATTGCTAAATCTTAACAGTTGGCATTAGGCTATTACATGATTAAGTTTTCTCAACAGTAAACAGTGTCTTCTGCCAATTTCAGCATGTTATCTCATAATGTACTGCACTTTCACAATTTATGTAATAGGAGCTATTTAAGCTGGTTGTGTTTAAAAGAACAGGGCATGCATGCTATATGACTTCAATAAAAAAATTGTAAAAAATAATGGAATCCGCACCCCCTGTTGTTTTAAATTAAGCAGAAATTAATGTTAAATGGATGCTGTACCAAAACAGGTAGAATACTGTACCTTAGAAAGCCTTCAATATATTAACAAATATATTAAAATAAACAAAAGAAGCAGCACACTGCAAAAATAACTTTTAAGATCTGTAGTCATTTTATCTTTCTCAAAAAAATGCAAAATAGCATATTCACATAGACATGGATATCACACACAATTTATCATACATGCATGAAAAGGTAAACATTATAAGCAGAAACTAAATAGGTAGCAGACATCCAGAATCGTAATAGAAATTTAAAATGATTACAATACAGATATAGATCTGTACAGCCAGTTGCAGGTGGAGATGATGAACACGGTCTCATGGAAGAGGTCCCTTTTATCAAGTCCAGTCACTGCTAGGTTTTTCAGCAACACATTGTGAGAGGCTCTAGTGTAATTGATGTGGAGAAAATAGACATTGTGTTTTCTCAGAATTTCAGTCCTGTACTGGATCCAGGAGCACAGAAGCTCTGTAGAGCTTTGGGTGGGATAAACCTCCATTCCTAGGTCCACATCTTACCAGATCTTACATGGTAGCCAGACCTTGTGGTTAGTAACAGATGTGCACAAAACTTTTTTAAAGTGAACTGGTGGATCCCCAGGGCTCTCTCTCTTTCTCTATGCTGTGGGAGCCTGCTACAGTGTGGAAAGGCTGACTGCTGACAGAACACTTAAAAAAGTTGTTTCTTTGTTTTGGGGAACTAATTACGGAACGCACTGTAAGTCAAAAACTGACTACAGTTTAGTTAATGGCTTGAATGGCAGATGTTTTTGTTTAGTGTTATACTATGGACTTGCTGTAAAAGTCCCTGTGCACTGAAAATATGTTTTTTACTGCCTTGCTGTATAAAAGTGCAGGGCAGCCCTGCTTGGACTGTTTCTGGGTGTCCTTATATCCCGCATGGTTCACTGCTGCCAATGTCTCTCTTACATCTTGATGCTTATATGCGGGCTGCACTTTAAAGAGACAGACACCTATTGCTGAACAAAATAGAGGAGCTTGTAAAACAGCTTATAATGGCAATTGCTAAAAACACAACTGTGCAATGTTGTCCAACAGTAAACTAATCAGCTACTGTAAGAGACAAACTGCTTAACTGCCCAACAAACGCAACAACTGACTGAAGTCTACCAGGCCTCCTTAGTGGGACAACAGCAAGTGTACAAGTTTTTACAGTAGCAGATACAGACCCTGTCAGAGAGGGAAATGGTGGCACAGGGTCTAATGGCTACAACTCAACAGCTATTGCAGAGTGCATTAAGAAAATTGTCCTTAATATTGAAGCATCTTTGAGAGAATAGAGTAATGGTAGAATTTAGTCAAAGAGAAGTGACCTAAAGTTGTAGCATCATATTAATTGGGGAAGGGGAGATTAGACTTAGAAACTCAGGGTGCTAAGGAGTATTCTAAACTCATAGGAGTAGTCCAAGGCATGTTTGTGGTTACCGTGGATGTCTGAGAGCAGTGTGTGTTCACATAGGAATATGACCCTGGGAAGCCTGTAAGGTCCCAGATGTATGATGTGTTCCCCCTTACCAACAAGTGTTTGCAAATTGGGATATGCTGCTACTAAGGACTATTCTTTGGGATCCGCTCTCTCAGGAACCCCTGAATACAGAAAAAAATAAAACTCTAGTAAGACTGCTCTTTTTTATCCATGGTGTAAACATGCTCTTAAGGGGGGGGGGGGGGGTGAGAGTCATGGGTGCCAGATATGAATGGCCTCATAGCCTAATAGGAGTCTCTTCTTTAAGAAATACATGGCATATTAGGTGCTGGCAGTGCCAAGGAATGGTAAATTAAGCTGCCATTTGCCCCATTTTACATATGCCTATAGAATGGAATATGGTGATCTGTTTGCCAAGCCTGTTCTGGCAGCACACCTAGGAACCTAGACTGGAAGGCAAATCTGTTCTATTACAATCGAAGGACGGCTTCATCAAATTTGTACCATGCTAGTATGGCGAACCCTGCTACAATTGGCTCAGAGTCTATGGGAATTATTTGTATACTTAATGATGCTAAAGACTACCCTACTGCAGTGCTCTCAGTTGAGACACATACAGGGGGATTTACTAAAACTGGTGCACACAGAATCTGAGACAGCCGTGCATAGTGACCAATCAGCTTCTAACTTCAGCTTGTTCAATTAAATGTTGACAAAAAAAACTAGAAGCTGACTGGTAACTATGCACAGCTGCTCCAGATTCTGTGTGCACCAGTTTTAGTAACTCACCCCCATAGTGGGGTGCCATGGATGTGGTTAAGAACTTTCTGCACAACTATTGTAGGAAAACAGATAACCAAACTTGAAAATATGTCCTAGGAGAAATTATGTTAATATTTTGCCTGAACTTAGGGGGGGGGGGGGGTTGACACTCCTACATCAGATACCCAACAACATCCCACTAGCAATCATGATTGGGGAGTCAGAGGAAACTGTCCGCGTGCGAAAAAATAAAAGAAATATTGGTGGTCATGAAAGATTTGGCAAATGCATGGACAAATGGAAAATTGACAAACAGGGTACCTCAAGAACCAGAAGTTAGCCTGTATACCCATGTTTTGTAGTATACCCTGCTTTACTGTATCATGTAAAGAAGGAGTGGGAGCAAGTTATAGAGCAGCTGGTGGTTCCCCAATTTCATGCAAAAATGGTGTTGATCTGGTCATTTTTAGTGTGTTATGTGGTCTATTAGTAGTAGAAAAAACAAATGAAGATATTGAATAGCTGTTTTCTGGGCTGATATTTACTAGGAAGTTGAGGATTTTTGTAAATCTTGCCCTGTACCAGCACATGCCATCAGTCATTGTCCACCCCGGTATCCAGAAGTAATTGCTCTTAGAAACAAATCCTCTATGGTTATAGCGAAAGAGCTGTTCCAAATGTTTTCCCATTTTGGCAGACCAAGGAATTCTTTTTAATGTCAAAAGTAGCCAAAGAGCTATCAAAGAGTAACCAAGTTACTCACCCATGCAACTCTGTGTAGCACCCCTAAACTGATGGGCTGGCAGAAGGGTTCAGTCATAATACTTACAGCAAGAGAAGTGTCGCAGTCTACTCCAGGGTTTTTGTAGACCTCCCTTGGGAATGCATTGAGGTGCTTGAGGTGCATGGGAGCAAGGGGCTACACTTCACAAAAGTTTAAGCAAACACATAGCTCAGAGACAGGATATGATAGCAGCAGTTGTGCTGAGGGCGGAGTCCTTCTTTGAAAAGGGTGACCTTATGCAATTTCAAACTCTCACATCCCGGTTAAAATTCCGTTCTTCCATTAACTACAAATAACACATTACCTGAATACCACCAAGCCGCGGTCGACTTGGGGCAGGGAGTGTACACCCTTTGAGGCGCTGTGTATGAGATCGGAACCTCAAACGCATGTAATCTCAGAGATATACTCAATGCTTTTTGCAGAGTGTGATCCCAAAGAAAATATGACAAGTAAAAAATGGGAAGCAGAACTCTCACTGGACCTGTCGACAGCGGATTGGGAAAGCATCTACACACACATCCATAAGGGCTCCATAAATGCATCCACACAAGAAAACAACTTTAAAATTTACTCAAGGTGGTATATGACACCAGATAAATTGCATAAGTGCTACCCTAATGTTTCCCCCATGTACTGTAGATGTGGCGAATTGATAGGGTCGATGATCCACATTTGGTGTGAGTGCTACAACCATTCTGGTCGGAAATGCACCGACTCGTTATCCAGATCACTACTTATACCCTGGAATACACCCCGGCCCAGTATTTACTACACCACACTTCTATACCACAATCGGCATATTCAAAATCTTTGACCCTACATCTCATCAATGCAGCCAAATGTTTCATCCTCGGGAACTGGAAAAACACGTCCCCACCAGCCATTGCAGACTGGATTAGGCAGGTACAACAAGTCTCAGAGATGGAAGACTTGATTCACCAATCCAACGAGACCCCCGACAAATTTCACAAAATCTGGGCATGTTAGCGACATTTCACAGAGTCACAGGAATTTCATGTAGCACTTAAGCGTGACACATCGCTCCCCACCCACTAATCACTCTAAGAAATACCCTACCCTAATGAAATACCCCTACAAACGGCTGAGGAATGACCACACTCCTGGCCCAATACAATAAACAGAGGCTACACCCTAGAATGCATAGATGGTGGGGGTCGCCCCACGCACCCACTAGCCATGTCGCTCTTCTCCCGCAACCCGCTCACAGCAAGTACCCGTTAGGGGTGGGCGGCTGTCGGGGAGGGGAGTTAAATAGGTACACATTAGCCTCCAGGGTCGACCCCATATGGATAATTCCTGGTATCATAGCAAACATAAAGACGCTGAAACCAGGAGGCGTATTCGGCTGCTCACAAGGATGAACAATATACCTGATAAAATGCATGAATCGCCTCTCTGCGACTGTTATATCTACCCACATATGGGTGTTTCTATCCAGAGTGGAGGGGAGAAAGAGGGGAAGGAAGAGGAGGATACAGGGGGTGAACCCCGCCTACAGAATCAGTAAGTGGCAACTTTACGCATCGCGATTTAGATTTTTAGGTGATACAATGATATATTACGACTTTAAGTTGGTGAATGACACACTATGATTCAATGTAATCTAAATCAATGTGTCTTGGCTAAATGGCAAGGGGTGGCTGACTCTCCTTCTGGTCTAGGTTTCCCCAGGGGGACACGCCTTCAGCTATTGAAGAGGGATTGATGGGACGACAGTCATCCCTACAGTTCAAGACCCACCTAACCATAGGTAGCTGCCAGCTGCCAGAGCGCAGTTTGCTCCCGGATGGGGTGCTTTGGGAGTGGTGTCTCCTCTGGCAATGGCTACACATCAGGGGTGACCATATGCATGGAGGCAGCTTAGATTATTCCAGACACCAGGACCACCAGGCATCTAACCTGCGGATGCCACAGGAGGAAATGTCAGTCATCTTCATGTGAATTGATGATTTAATACACTGCTAAACTGTATTCCAACATCACATTTTGTATATCCTGGTAACTAATGTTTTTGGTGTTTGCTTGAATTTCCATTAAAAAATATTTGGAAAAAAATGATAGCAGCAGTTATTTTGGAACATGGAAACTGAAACAAGTAAATGGTAACTATATAACACTGGAATGACATTTTCAGGAACAAAATACTTGCTTTGCATGGAAATTTATAAGTGACTACTGCTTAGCCTTAAATAAAATATGCAAAAAACAAAAAAAATAATTTCTCACCTTTACCTTTCTGTTATAATGGTTAAAACTAAATCAGCTAAAATGTAGCCAATATATACTTGTTTAGCAGCTTTTAGCTTTGTATTGCTTGAACAAGTTTGCAGTTTTCCCCAAATACAATGTACATATTTTAGTCTGAAGCAATGTATACTGCTGGGTGACACTCAGAGAAGTAGACATTCCAATAAAAGATAACCAAACCCAGGGATGACAAATTAACACATTGCAGCTTACTGTAATGTGGTGGCTGCATTATTATTATTATTTGTTTTTTTTTTTTTGCAAGCAAGGATGTTTTCAGCAAATATAGAAAATATCTGTTGATGTTGGCAGAAATTCAGTGCAACTTGCACTTCATGTGAGCTGCACTGAAGAATATTTTCCTTCCTAGCTATGTTCTGCAAAATGAAAAATTCACTACCCCCAATGGAATGGAGATAAAAAGATATGGTCATGTTTGTAGTCCATATTGGGAGAGCAGTCTAGGGTGACAACCATGACTCACCCCATAGATACAGCAGAAGATTGATGCAGCCACCCAGGGACAGCAAGTGTGTTCTTTGCAGGATTACCTGGGGAAAATAAAGTAAAAGAAGCCTGAAAAAGAAAAGTGAATGCAGTCACTATACCAAGAACCATAACAAGTTGCAATATATTACATGTTTTGCTTCTTGGTTTAGATATACTGTAAGCATCTTCTACGGGTCCCCTTCTGAAATCCAGGGCACTGTATTATCCATTTTCAGAAAAAGTTCAGCATTTTTGTCCTGCAGCTTTCCTGCCCAATATTGTCTCAATGAGGCTACCAATGACATTGATAAACATATGGATAGTAAGAAGCATTGACTTCATGACTGAAGTCATCATTGGCATCATAGATTGTATTGTTTTTGGGGCTTCTGGGATACTATAGAATACACAAGATATTTTTATTGTAAAAAAAATTGCTTATAACAGTCTACAGTTTGAGGCTCGGTTCACACACATGCAATGCAGGAACCAGCGCGATTCTAATGCAGGTTCCCGCATCGCATGTCACTTGTCTGTGGTTCACACTAACATCTGTGAACCACCGTGGGTGTCAGTGTAAAGTTAATGACACCCCCCAGATTGGTTCGCAGATCACATTGCGAACTGTAAAATGGTGCAGGAATTGGATTGCATATGTTGTGAACACCCATGCGATCCGATTTCAGTGCGGACTGAAATAAGGGCCCTGCACCACTTTGGTGTGAATGCGATGTGGTTTCAGCAATACAGTTTGTATGGCTGAATTTGCATCGCACAGACATCACATGTGATCTGCACAGCAATGCGATGCGAATCACATGCAATGTTTGTCATCACATAATGTGAACCTAGCCTTAAGAAGTAATGCATGTAATACATAAAACCGATCCAAGTATGCATGGTTAGCTGTATATAAACATAAGAGATGTTTCAGAGCACATTTGTAGGCAACTAGAAGATAACTAATCATACATGTACACAAATTAAGGAATACTTAATATAGGGAACCCTACTCCAGGGAGTACACACCAACTTGGGTAAGGAAGTAGTCTTTACTTAAGTTAAAATCCACTGCTTTAGATTATAATGGAAGGTATAGAAGAAGATTCCCTCTGGTTTGCCTGTATTACTATTCTGTTAGCAATTTCAACCATATTAAACTCTAATGCAGTTTTGATATAAACCAGCATAATTATGTTTGTTAATTTGCTGTACTGCACTTTTGAGCATAAAGAAAAAAATACATTTTATCAAAAATGTAAATCTTGCCTCTCTGATTGCCAAACATTAATACCTAGCATATCGCTTGTATGCAGCAGCTTTTCTCTTTTAGATTAATATGTTTTCTGTTTTTTTTTCTGTTTATCGCTTTTTTATTTTACAGCTCTTATATTGGCAGAATTGAATCTTCTGCTTACACCGACATGATGCTTTACACATGTACTGTTTTATACATGTAAACATTGATATATTAAAGCAAGACTAAAGACATCACTTTAACTGTTTCCCAAAACAGCTCTATCCAAGGCATGCTGTGAATGATTATTGTCACAGTTGCCTGTGCTCTCAAGCAAACTATCAAGCCATCGAGTGACTAGTGTCATAACTGATTACATGATTACATGTGCATGGCAACTGTGGATTAGACTGAGACTAAGATGGTAGATTCTTTGGCTGTAAAGGACAGCAGGGTTTAGTTCCAGTTTAAGAACTCAGGTTGCCTATGTGCAGCCTAATATTTTTAAGCAATAAGTTATGCAATTACACTCAAAACATCAAATTTATTTGTATTGCTCGTTATTGCAGCTTATTGTAAAATCTCTTTAATCAATGAGCAATTGCTTTTCTTCTTCTGCAGAGAAGTCATATTAAGCAGTGAATTGTCAGAGAAAATGGTAGTAGCTAGCATGTGACTGTCATGTGGATGAACAGAGCTCTAACATCTCTTATTTTCATGTTTTTGTCATATGTGTAAAAGCAACATTCACTAAAGTGACGTTACTGCTTTTTTGTTGCAATGTAGTAAGAGATCAATATATTTTATAATTACAGGGGAAATCTGTGCATTTAAAATCCATGGTCCAGATACACCTTTTGAGGCTGTTGTACTGAACAGAACATCTGGGGAAGGTCGACTCAGAGCTAAAGGACCTATTGACTGTGAACTACAAAAAGAGTACACATTCATCATCCAGGCGTATGACTGTGGGGCCAGTCCAAGCGGGTCAAACTGGAAGAAGTCGCACAAGTGAGTCATTTGTGCTCTGTCATGGTTAACATCCAATCCATAACCTCATCAAACAATTTAAATCAAACAAAAACATGTGTATATACCAATGTGTTTTTAGGTGCTGTAGATATAAATCAGATGTACACCTTCAAATGTTGAGTATCGTGAGAAATGTTGAAAACATTGTCACAACATGTCTGCTTTTTTTATCAAGCGTTGTTGGTAGAAAGAGCAATTATTGCATATAAATTATAGTAACATATAGCAGCTAATCAAACTCATTCTTCATTTTAACTGTGGAGTAAAGAAAAAACTCATTGGCTGCTGGGGTACTGAAAGGTTCCACTCTGTGCCTTGCAAGATGTTTATAATATGCATTCTCTGAAGCAAAAATTCTGTTGGTGCAAAGAGCAATGATTGCATACAAATTATAGAAACATATAGCAGCCAATCAAACTCATTCTTCATTGTAACTGTGGAGTAAACAAAAAACTCATTGGCTGCTGGGGTACCGAAAGGTTCTACTCTGTGCCTTGCAAGATGTTTATAATATGCATTCTCTGAAGCACAAATTCTGTGACCAGGGAATATTTGTTTCAGTGAGACAAAGACCGCACAAAATACATTTTCAATTGTGGTATTATTAGCATTTGTTAAGGCCATTAAATGGAAGATGCGCTGTACTTAAAAGCATCACTTTACATTGCATTAAAAAAAAAATAACAAAAAAGGTTCTTAGAGATGAGCAAATAAAAAATCTGTTTCCCTGATTCATTTGTGCCATACATTGGCCAGGCTCAGACATACCCAATCAGCCATTTTGTGTATGTTTTTAAAAAAATCAGTTTCTAATGGTCATATTCAAATTATTTTATATATTTTTCCTTTCCTTTCTATCATTAAACATTTGAAATATTGTTTTTCTTTTTTTATCTTATTAAAATCAGTTTCTTATGGTGATATTCAAATTATTTTACATATATTTTTTAATTTTTTTTCTTTCTATCATTAAATATTTGGAACATTGTTTTTATTTTTTATCTTATTAAAAATGATCAGTTTTTAGCCTGGTATCAGCTAATATAACATAGGGTGTTATATATAGTATATACATTTTTTCTTATTTTTTTTTCTGGCGCTATTAAATCTATTGATTGTCACAGGCTTTACATTCCTTGTATGCAGCCAGGTGGCACTGTGAAACAGGCACTGAGTGTATTGTTTATTGACCCATTAGTATCACACCTGACTTTTGGCTTATGATGCATATATATTCACTAGATATGGTGACATCTGCCTCTATGACTAAGCCCTGTATGAGTGAAACATGTTAAAGGGGATTTATTGATATGTGAAGAGCTAACTGAAGCCATTTTGTGTTCATTTGTTTTGTAATTTTCTATGTTGCTCTGTGGCCTTAGGAAACATTTGTGACTAGAGTTGAGCGAACCTCTGGAAGTTCGGGTTCTGCTGGTCCGTCCGAACTTCGGGACAAAGTCCGGGTCCGGGTCCAGACGGAACCCGAACGATCGCACGGACCAGGGCTTCAAGCCTGCCTGGTCGTCTTGGGCTTGAAGGTCTCCAAGCGAGTTGAGATCAGTGTTTACAAAGGATTCCGGTGTCTCGTTGTATCTTTTAATGTTTTGTTTACTTGTGTTTTACCGAAGTCAATCGAGAAGTGTATAGTTATTTAGGGGAAATTGTACAAAGTGAGTATGTCCCGAATCAGTATCTCCGTCTACAGTGGTATAGATCACTTATATATACGTAGTATTCGGTTTTCAGTCCACACTATGATTACCCAGTTATTTGTTATGTGAGTCACGGACAAAGTGTCACGGTGGACCGACGTATGTT
>BLSH010286597.1:477780-491021 GCA_018402905.1 Glandirana rugosa | reverse complement strand
GTTCTATGCAGAGCTTGATCTGCAACTCAAAGCAGCGGTATGTGAAATCTCTAATTTCTGCTATCTGTCCTCAGAGCAACAGCACAGACAGCAGTAGTAAAGTAATCTATCTCAGGATGCAGGATCAGGTCTTAAAATGGCTGAAATCTGTCCCTCACGCCGTCAGCTACCTTTCCCTACACTAACCCAAGGAGCATGTGACTGCAGCACTGTGACTCCAGCTTATAAAGAGGCTGGGTCACATGATGCACTGGCCAATCACAGCCATGCCATTAGTAGGCATGGCTGTGATGGCTTCTAAGGGCAAACCAGTGAAACGCTTGTTGATTGGCTGCCCTGCAGCTTCTCAACACGTGGAGTAAAATAGCAAAACCCCGGACCGAACCCGAACGATTTTTGAAATGTCCGGGTCCGTGCCACGGACACCCGAAAGTTCGGTACGGACCCGAACGTTACAGTCCGGGTTCGCTCAACACTAATTATGTCCCATCGTTGGTGTCAGTGGTTGGAATAGTGTCTTGTATCACTGAGAGGAATTGAGAGGAGTCACAATTTTGTGTTCCGATTGAAGCTTAGGTTGGCCATAGATGGATCTTTTTTTTTTTGATCAGCCAGAGGGAAACATTTGTTTCCCTGACTGGGAATGGCCGTAGATGGATCCGAATTCTGCTAGTCCATGTTGAGCCAGCCAACCATATATGACCAGCTTTAGGCTCATCCCTAATTCTTAGGTAGTATAGTACTAAATGAGATAAACCAGTGTATTAGCTGCATGTTGCCCTCTGTTTTCCAGTTGTTTGTAAAAGTTCTCCTATCCAGCAACGGTTATGAAGGAAAATGTAATTATGATAAAAAAAAATTATACAAAGCCAGGAGCACAAATCCTCTTTACTACAGCTGAACCTGTTGATTTGTTTCCAAAAAGACTCTATATATACTGCATATATGTACTATGTAAAACATAGTGGCAAATTTTTGGTCTATAAGTCATTCATTTACACACATCTTGTAAGCAGTATACAAAGCTTTCTGGATTAGCTGCAACAAACTGGGGTTATTGCAATGCTCTCAACATTTTGCATTCATGAGCATAAGGTTATTGCATTCATTAATGCAAAACACTGCATGAAATATGTATAGCTGTATTAATGTGCCCAGCAGCCGCTTCCACATAATTTTCATAATTAATATGGGATGTTCTTAGCCTGCCACACTTATATAGCTTTAACCCCAATGTGAAGGGACATTAGATTAAATTCAAGATATTTATTTTTATGTTTATGTGCTTTCCTTCCTTTTCTTGAACATAACGCTATTTTTGTAACTGTAGTTTTACAAGCAGATGAATTGCAAAAAAAAATGTAATAACTCAATTTAGTGCCAAGAAAATTATATTTAAGTGCAGTAATGTCACCACATGTCCCTAACCATTGCAGATATGTCTGCCCTCTGAGTGGAGGGATGTGAGGCATCCTACATAATATCCCATTAATGTAGGCATGTTCCATTATTCCTTAGGACTGTAGTAAAAGCACTAACTAAAAATTGCATGCGCTGCCAATCAAGGCTTGAGGGCAAGCATGGGTGGGGATTAATCAGCAGCAATCCACAGATTCACGGGGGGAATTTTAAGAGGGGGTGAACAGAATGATGTAATTTAATACACGTTTTTGTATAGTTTTGGACTTACTTGTTTGGCTGAATTTCTGCATTAAGTTCCTACTTTTTGAGCATGCAACAGTTCTTTTCACACTACATTTCTGTAATTTGCTGAATATTTCATTGCAATTCCCAACTTCACACTGCATCATCTGAAGCTTTGAAGTGCAAACATGTTTTATTCCTTTTCTAATCTATTACATACAGAACAAAAAATGATCTGTTTCCAAACGTTACCATGACAAATGTTCTTAAATTAGGTAACAATTATTCTTAAAACTTGGTTAATTGCTTGCGCACCTTCAGAGTTTCTTTGAGAATATCTGCTACTGGTTTGGCCAAGATCATTTTTATATAGGTTATGCATATCTTAGAGACTACTTTACTACTAGTTTAGACAATTCTTGTCCTCAAAGATGACTTGGCTTATACACACCGGGAATACATCATTCAGTTTGTTAATCACATATCTATATTTTACTTCCTCCGGATGCATTTAGTTTGACAACATTTTTACTAAATCTAAGTTGACTAAAATCACATTTTTATTTGAAGTGGCCATTTAAAGGGGATGTAGGGCCAAAGCTATTTTGGCTATACCTTTCCTGGGAATCAAAGGAGTGTGCTCCACTCTGCACTCATGTGATCTATATTTAGCAGACATTGGGCTAAAGGCCGTGTTAGCAGATGTCACTCAGCTGGTCTAGGCTCTGGAGAGATTCTGACTTTAATGTGGCAGAAAGCTCAGCCTCTCAGCATGCCTCTGTGCCTCTGAGAGCCTGAGCCAGCTGCTCCCCCCCATAGGCCCACACTCCAATCCGCTCCACTGAGCACTGGAGGCTCAGAGCAGAGAGCTAGTGACTGACAGTCACCAGATCTCTGCTCACAGCAGACCAAGAACTGAGCAATCAGAGGTCTTTGATCGCTCAGTAATTGGTATTAGTAGCAGTGGGTGAGAAATGCAACATTCGAGCGATGCTGTAGTCATCAAGATGAGTGTGATTTTTTTTTATTCATTATTGAATAAGTGTCCTGCAAACGCATAACTAAATTGTCACTTGCTGAAATGAACTCTGTGGAGCCCATCTACTCTGAGGTCACTATACAGGTCATTGGTTTATCACATTTGGCTACATCTCTCATAATATATTTGCAACTGAACATTTTCCATGGAAGCCTATAATAATACTGCTAATCCTAGTGTACATTATATCTCATTAATTAGGCAACACATCATGTGAACTTAAATCTAAACCCCGCCAAGGACTATGGGGGGGGGGGTCAAATCCTATAAATAAATTCTGGCCATTTTAAAAGCTAATAGGTAAGGGCTTTCCTAAGGCTGGGCACTACCATGAGGGTATGTACCAAAGCAAAATATATAAAAAAAATACAGTTTTGCAGGGGGAGGGTCCTCTTTATGTGCACGTTAAGAGTGACATGGGAAAACCATCAATCCTTCCAATTACATCCTCGGAAATGACTAATGCTGTATGTGCTGTTACAGAATAGTATGAATCTGAGTAGAATCTGAGTGTTAGCAAAGCCATATTCTGGCATCACATATTTTGCATGCGAAATACATTTTTGTTATATTATAGCTTGGCTGCAGTACCCCAATCTGCTTTCATCATAATTGGAAAAAAAAAATGAGATGCTACACTAAAATGTTTTTTTAATTGATCAGTGGGAGTAGCAGCCACAACCTCTAAAAGGTATAGAAAATTGTACTCTTTAAAAAATAAAGATTAAGCTCCTTTTTTTCCTCACAGTGCATTGTCTTAAAAGTTTAATAAAGTGTCAAAACAAAGTGCACAAACATGTAAACCCAGTCTCATCTCTATAACCCCTAATTATTCAAAATATGTGAGGACCACAGTCATGAGGAAACACATGAGTATAAATCAAAAGAGTTTGATGATGTGACGAAACCGCTTGGCATCCCGATTAGCTACTTCCTTCCGCCAACCAGTGCCTCCTGCCTTCCAAACTGTTCCGAGCAGACCGAGAGCCAATACCAGCCCTTTTTACCCCAATCATCATGCACAGACAAGATGTGAGGTAAAATCCAAAGGAATGACTGTTTATTGAACAGAAATACAGGCTTTTATACACTTGAAAAGTAGGTCAGTCAAGTCTTTCCAGTGGTGGACTGATAAGGGATTATATCGTATAGGCCACTTTCTGAACCTAGAGGGCCCCTTGACCTTAAACCACTGCATCAACAAATTAGATATGCCACCGACTGAAAAATTCAGTTTCCAGCAAATCCGTCACTTTCTGATGTCCTGGTGGAAGTCTAGAAATGACCATAAAGGCATTATCAAAAATGGTGCTCAGAATCTGAGGATCAAAGAGGAGGCATCACTCTAATCTATGCATCACTGATGGAGAATTTTGAAAAACCTCCCTATGCGAAGAGATGGGAGAGAGATCTGGAGGTGGATTGGGAGACGGATAGGTGGTACTCTTTGGCCCTG
Source organism: Glandirana rugosa (assembly GCA_018402905.1). Taxonomy (NCBI): domain Eukaryota; kingdom Metazoa; phylum Chordata; class Amphibia; order Anura; family Ranidae; genus Glandirana; species Glandirana rugosa. Next base: position 486,882 of record BLSH010286597.1, on the reverse strand, counting down.
AGAGCCTCTAAAGGGATTTTGAATATAGCCCTAAGGGAGGCCAATCTGAAAGTATTGATCCGATGGTATTTGGTACCTTCCCTGTTAGCAGCCATGTACCCAAATGCCTCCAGCCTCTGTTTTAGAGGATGTGGACATTTGGGATCCTTCCTTCACACTTGGTGGGAATGCCTACATATTCGATGCTTTTGGAGCAAGGTTTTCTATTTGATTCGTAGGATCTCGGCCCTTCCAATACCACAGACTCTGGAAATAGCCCTTCTCAACTATAAACCTGAGGGGCTTCCCAAATCTCTATTTCAACTTATCCACTTTATCTTGCTGGGTGCTAAGATCACAATAGCCAGGGCCTGGAAGCATCCCTCAGTGTCTTTTGATGAGGCTAAACAAAAAATCTCTTGGATCATGGTACAAGAAAGGCTCGCAAGTGTTATTTTAGACACCTCAACTAAATTTGACCTAGTCTGAGAACCTTGGAAGAACTACCTTAGGCTGTCCACGTGATCTACAACCCTCTTTATCCTCTCACTTGACTTCCCTGGTGCCTCTTTTAATCTTTCCTATGTTTCTCCCTTGCTACTTCTTCCTTGCTTCCTACTCTGTTGCTTTTGGTTTTGTCAGAAGGTTCGCTTCTGTTAGCTGATGTCTAGTTAGTTTATTAGGGGCAGCTCGCCACCCTGCTTTCGTGGCCTGAGGTGGGGGGCTGCCACTCCCGCATTAGATATAATGCATTGGTGGTAGGTTGGCAGTAGCAATTCCCTTATTCCAGATGTCTCAGTGGCAAGCCATCCAAAGTTTTAGTTAGGACTATAGGGTTGGGAGCGGGGTGGACCGCAGTCTGTCCCTCCGGATACAGATTGATCCCATGTGGGGTGTCTGGTGTGACAGCGTGACTCCTCCTGCACTAAACTTGGTATTCTTGATATTATTTTTCTCTAGTAGACATTTTATATCCTGTGGATTTACAAATTCCAATGTCATCAGCTATTGTTAAATTGTTTTCTCTGTATGTGAACATTCATTTGACAAATTATGACTTATTGCTTTATATTCTTTGTTATCCTGACAATACCTAATAAAAACTATTGAAACGAAAAGTAGGTCAGTCAGACATAAACAATAACTCAAATATTTACCCAAAACATCACACAATGGTTTAGATCAGTGGTTCTCAACCCTGTCCTCAAGTACCCCCAACAGGCCACGTTTGCAGGTTTTCCTTTATCTTGCACAGGTGCTTTAAATCAGAGTCAATGGCTTGGTATTTTGGACAGCTATTTTATCTAAGAGAGATTCCCAAAACATGGCCTGTTGGGGGTGCTTGAGGACAGGGTTGAGAACCACTGGTTTAGATAATGAGGAAGAGCTGACACAAGGCTAATCCCATCATAGAGGATCCTCCAAGAGTTAGTCAAATTAACCAACAGACAAACAATAGGTGAATTGGAATTCACACCTAGACACTGCTTTAATTAAGCAGAAATCCCAGACTGTCTGACAGTATTCAAGAAGACCCAGTCTGTTCAAATCTATTTAACCAGCTTTCTTTTTACATACATCTGTTCACTGAGAGTCACAATGGCAGAGACCATCATGGCTTCCTTAACTGTTAAATGTAGTAATGTCCTTTTGCATTATATAATAGAACATCTTCCTCAAATGCCAGGGCTCATAGTCAGTGGGTAGGAGGTTTGTCCCTAGTCCTCTCTAAAAGCCTCTGGCCAGCAGAAGTCCATTAAATCCCCAGTCTCTGGTGACTCATAATCCATAACATCTTCCGATGAAAAGTCAATTAAATCCATGATTTCTGTTATCTGTAGCTGGAGAGTGAGGATGATGTCCTCTTCTCCCGAGCCCTTGAACTGCAGCTGGGAAGATAAACCAGCTGCTCCGTCTCCTGCACCCTTATCAGGCTGCTGAACAAATGCATTCCTCTACCCAAGCTCATACTGTGCAGGATCAGGTTAGTCAAGGTCAGTCAACACTTGCTGCATCCGACATAAGAGCTCCGCTTCCATAGCTGTGAGTAGAGGTGGGCAAAGCACAGTGTTACTCTGTCCCATTGCTGACACATCAGTCAGGATTTCAGAGATGTTGGTTAGTACTTCCTGATAGTCCCAGGCAAAGGGAGTCCAGACCTGCTGCTGAGTAGAGTCTAGCAGCAGTCTGTAGGCAATCTCCAGCCCCCATTCCTGAATGTCGAGAAACTCCAAATCTTCCACTGGCCAGAGCACTTCTGAGACATTCAGCAACCGGTCTCTGTTCCTCCAAGCACCACTCCAAATTGCTCCCAAAGTCAGGGTCCTTAGATGGACTCTCGAATAGCAGCCCCAAGGCATTGTAACCAAAGCCTTTTGTTGGGCTCATGTCCACTGTTCATTGGCACACGTGGGCTACATACCAGTGGGGGGCTCTGTAGCTCTTGTCCATCCACATCTCCACTTGGACCAGCCTGCTTAACTCAGCTGTCCACTGCTTGTGTGGCTGTTTCCCCAATAACAGCATTCACACTTCATACTGCAACCAGTACCTTTCCTGGATAGAGGGGAGAATTTTTCCCTGGTTGCGCTGCTTCCATAGTTTCCAGCGGACAGAATCATACCATCCCAGCAAGAACCGCACTGACACTGGTCCCCTGTGCTGTATCCGCATCTCTCTCAACCTCCTTCTGAACTCCTCTTCCATGGCGGCTGGTATCTGTACCTCTCCTCTTCTGCTATCTGGACCTTGGATCCCAGTGGAGGTTTGGATGCACCAAACTGCAGGAAGAATCCCACCGCTTGCAACCAAATGTGATGGAACTGCGTGGCACCCTGATTAGGTACTTCCTTCTGCCAACATCACACAATAGTTTAGATAACAAGGTAGAGCTGACACAAGGCTAATCCCATCATAGAGGATCCTCCAAGAGTTAGTCAAATTAGCCAACAGACAGAAACAATAGGTGAATTCAAATTCACACCTAGACACTGCTTTGATTAATCAAAAATCCCAAACTGTCTGACAACAGTATTCAAGAAGACCCAGTCTGTTCAAATCTCTTTAACCAGCTTTCTTTTCACATACATCTGTTCACTGAGAGTCAGGTTGGCAGAAACCATCATTGCTTCCTTGAATGTGAAGTGCAGTAATTTACTTTTGCATTATATAACAGAACATCTACTGCAAATGCCAGGGCCCATATTCAGTGGGCACGTGGATTGCCCCTAGTCCTCTCCAAAAGCCTCTGTCCTGGTTGGATCTGTCACAGATGAGTTATAAAGTACTTCAGCAGTATAGATTGCAGGTCCTCCCCTTTTTGCACCCCTTTTTGTTGAAGAGCCCAAGGTAGAATTTTCTGCCTAACTCTCAGCCCTGCTTGCACCTTCTCTCCTTATTATTCCTTACTTTTCACTCTGCACCACAAGATTCTGCATTTGCATCCACAGCAAAATAATTGTTAGGCAGGGAAGTCTAACAAGGTATTTGAGAGGCTTACTTTGTGGTACATCAAATGGGGACAAGAGTTAGCATGAGGCCATGCTGACTATAGCAGCTTGGAATAACTGCTGTCTTTACAGTTGCTCCAATTCCAGAGTCCCTTTCCAGCAGTGCTGCACCACAGTGAAAGGAACCCAACCTCCTACTCACAAAGATAGATGTATCGGGAGCAATTAAGGACAAAACTGTGTGCCTCTGTCAGTGCACTGTCCAAACCACACAGGGGATCAGTCCATAACCCAGCGTCTGGATCACTGAGAACATGCCAACTCTTCCTAGGCGCTAAGCCCCCGCCTAATGTCCCAGTCCCAAAATAGTCCACCACACTGATGACATCACCAGAGGATCCAGGTCACATCAGGATGCTTTTCAAGGAAATCTTCTTCAGCTGCTGATCCCCTCTGTGGTTTGGGACAGTGTACTGACAGTGGCACATAGTTTTGCCCTTAATTGCTCCCGATACATCTACCTTTGTGAGTAGGATCTTTTTACATTGTTTTAATAAAGGCATACATTAACATACTACACCTGTCTACTCCTTCCCCCTCTTTTCTCTTTGCACAAGGGGAAACCCTCCTCCATGGTTGATAGCAGCACAATTTTAATGTCAGTTTTTTAATGTCCAGTCCAGGGCTACCCGCTCATTATTCTTTGGTATTTACCTTGTATCCCATTTATTTAGATTTTTTTTTTTTATTTCGTATAACACATACATTGATCAATTCCACCTGTTTTTTTACTGTCTTTAGAAAAAGCATTGGTAAGAGTCGAGTGCTGTGCACCTCTCTTTGGCGCTCAGGTTTTCGTGTTGTAATATCTCTGTATAACCGGGCATATGGTCAGCAGCAGGGTACAAATAATCACAGACAGGTGACCCAGCAATCATGTAAAGTAACATCATCTCCTTCATGGCCCACTGGTGGTGGGAAAGATATAAGACACATGTAGCTGAAGGCAAAGCTGTCCTTTCTGTGTAGCACATCACACTTCTGCACAACAAAGCACTCTCTTTACATGTTTTTACATTTGTATCCATGTTTTTTATATGTTATTTGTATGAGTTCCCTGTATGTTTTATTAAGACTGTATAAGCAGAGAGTATTATTTCACAAGTAATAGTCTGAAGTTTTGTGCAGTCAATGCACACTACATAAGCCAAATTATTAGGTTACATTTAAGAAAGGGACATAAATCAGGTTTTGGCATTAATTAAAAATTTGAGTTTATTATTTTCAGAGGAAGGAGACAGAAATATTGTATAGACTGAATAAACATTATGTACACAGCTTTACAGGGCCACAATTAAAGAGAAATAGATGAGGCAGGTTTTATCAAGAAATAAAAAAGTGCGTTATTTCACAAAAAAATGCTAGAAATAGTGTGCAGGCAATGCACTAAATAGGAACCTTACTGCATTAGAGTGCATTTATTTCACTGAAAAAGTCTCCAAAATATTGCAATGAGTATGTGAACAGGATTTAAGCACTTTAACTAGGTCACTTTTTGAGCAGGACACACACTAGTCAGCTTTAGTGTATTTATTTCACAAAAAACCCCACCAAAATGTTGACCATGTGCACAATAATTAGGTACATTCACTGGGCAGTTTTTTGAGCAGGAAGATGCCAGCCAGCTATTAATAAAAAAATCTATAAGTGTAATTATTTCACTAAAAAAAGGCACAAAAATATTACTGACTATGAAATATTGACTATGTGCACAGTATTTAAGCACTTTTAGTAGGCTGCATGCTGAACAGGACACACACCATTAATAAATGAAAATGATAAAACAAGCTAACCTGTAATTAATGTAAAAAAATAAAACAAGTGGTGGTGGGTGAGAGGCTAGTGACCTTATTTTGCAAGGTACCCTGTTTTATTTTTGCATAGGAACATATACTGTATTTTTAGTGCCTATACTTTAGTAGAGATTACAGTCTTGAGAGTATGCAAAGAATATTGTATGAATTCTGAGATAGCAGTGGCATATGTGTTAAAACGTCTTGAAATAACTGTATGTTTTATTTAAGTTTATTATAGAAATAACCACAATCACACTCCTGAAGAAGCTGAATTATTTTCCAAGAAATGAACTGAGAGAGATCTCCATTCCACTACCACATTAGCATAATTGAATTGTATAATACTATTGAGTCTTGTGACCATATGATATAATGTACTAACAACAAGATAGCTAATAGGTGCTGGATAGGGACAACAATACTTATTAGGGCTTGTTAGCATAAACATGTCACCATGAGCTATGGAATTTTAAGACATTTTAATGCAATATTAAAAGACACTTAATTTTATAACATGATCTGTTTGAGTACCTTAAAAGTCCACTATTCTTGTTACCTACACTACAAATTGTCTTACAATTTGAATGTGGTACACCCAAAAATAACAGCCACCCACTAATAGTATGAATAATATTGTAAACAGAGAAGATGAAGTTAAAGCCACAGACTTCCTTTTTTCCTAAGAAGACTACCTAGTTTGCATTGTCGGCCTGTGTTTGTTTCAACATGGCTGGGACAGCCTTGCAAAAAATATATATAATTATAAACAAATGCATCTGTACAATTGTTTTAAGTTACTACATCCAGGTGCATGCCTGCCCCTTTTTTAAATAAAGGGGATGTCCTAAATTTAATGAAAGTTATGAAAACGGCATTGACAATTGTATGGTGCTTTGGTGCTTTTGCCTCATTTGGCCTGCAGTTATTCCCCATAGTGTGTGATCCAGGGCAATACAGCTGCCATCAGAAAATGTTATAAGGAGTTCCTTTACACTGAGTTTGAGTGGTTAATTTTGGTCTCCCTCTGGGATGGTGGCAGAGGATCCCCAAGATTTTTCCTCTTGTACTGGGGAGGGTGATACCTAGCCCTAGAAGCCTAATTAGAAAAGCTTACCTGCCAGCACCCTAACACGATTCCTACCCCTAAACTCCAGCAATCCTCATATTTGTCCTTTGCCCCTTTCTGCCTCATGGCATTCCACATGCTAGTGGGTGGCAGGGTATGGCTTTCTGTGCAAAATAATGCTGCTGGCTTGACCTCCTGGCCAAAATTATTATGCCTAGATACCAACCCCTGTGGTATACAAACAGATAACAACCTGTAGTATTATGGCAACTGATTTGTTTTATCCCTGGAAGAAGATTTGAGGAAAGGCATGCAGCCTATGATGATAGGATTCTACTTTATTTTTTGCGCTGCCTGCCCGACCCCTATGGCTGTATATTGCCCCCACCCCCATTTTCTGCTGCCTGTCCCCCTTCCTCATTGTGAAAGGGTGGGCATCCTTTTGTAATTTTGCTACACTTCACCTCACTGCCAGCACCCCAACTCTCCTCCTCCTGAAGAGTGCGATTAGCAAAAGAGGGGGAGATGGAGGAAATTAAGCATTAGCAGTCCTCCAAACCAATGGCTACAATGCACCCTTGAGGGAAAGGAGAAGGGAAAGGGTGCATTATGAGTTTAAACAAAGATTTGATATGCACTCTTGAGGATGAGTAGTAGGAAAAGAGCATATTAGCAGTATTCTAATAGAAAATGGTGGCTAGGCAGCCTTCAGGAGGAGGAGAAAAATGGCAGATTAGCAGCACTAAAAAAAATGTCTGTTATGTGCCTTTGAGGAGGAGAAGTGCATGCCTTTTCCTGTCGTCTTGTCTCATTTAGGTGCTGTTCCCACTGAACTCTATATTACAGATTAATGTGTTTCCCCATGCATTTGGTACCCTAATGGTTGATACTTTTGCCATGGCTAATACAGCTAATAAGCCGCAGGCAGTAGCTGCAGGCCAAAATGGCACTATTGGCATACATTAAAGAGGCCGTCACTGCAGAACTCTTTCTATTTGCTGCCTATTCAATGCTTATGTACTGTTCTGATACTACCCAACTTCTACCAAATAGATATCTGAAATCTATATTCTATTTCAATTCTTTTTTTTTTATTGAATTTTAAAGGATTGCACAATATATGCCAAGAGTATATATTTCCATTTGTACAGATTAATACAGTGACATTATTATATCTTGTCTTATTGCTCTATGTCAACCTCTTCATCATTCAAAATTCACAAATAGTAAATTGTATAACAAGTTCCATTTTGGACACTCACTAAAAACCTGTTATGGTCTCGCACTACTCTCCCACCCACCCCAAAGGGATCAAACTGTGGGCGAAGGAGCAGAACGACCCCAGCCAGCCTCCAATGGAACATAACCATGAAACATCAATTGTGTTGATATTTTAAAGCGTCAAAGAGGGGTAGGACAATAACCAATGAGGAATTTGAAAAGGAAGCAAAGAGAGTGAACAATAAATTAGAAAGAACCTCATATTAGAATGATAACATGACTCCCAGATTAAGCACCAGCTTCTGGAATAGGATATCAGCCCTTCAATTTCCATAGTGACCAGTTAAGGTGGTACCTGTCTACTTTCCCCTCCTTGTATGCCAAATTTTTTTCCATTATTGCTATATCATTAACTAACCTGAGGACTTCACTGACATTTGGTGTATCATTCAATTTCCATTTCCGCATTATTGAGCGTGCTGCCATAACAATGTGCTAACAATATTGTTCTCAAAGTAGCGTTAATTTGGGAAATGTTGATGCCTAGAATTGCTTGTTCTATGTTTGGTTTTATGATATTGCCCGTGACCTTGGAGATTAGTTTAAAAATTTCAGACCAGAAACTGCGAAGATGTTTGCACGACCATACCATATGAAGTAATGTGCCAACTTGTCCGCAGCCTCTCCAGCATAGATTTGTGTTGGCATCAGAGAACTTGGCTGTTATGTAAGTAGTATAATGCCATCTCATTAAAAATTTTATGGTAAGTTCTTGGTAATTTATGTGTTTAATTGCATTCAGCCACTGCCTATCAGAATAGCTCCTGCCCAATTCCTCTTCCCATTTAAACAGGGGGGAAGGTTTGTCAAATTTAGATTTTGCATTGAGGACGTTGTATATTAATGATATACCTTTTACCTTGGAGTCTGTAGAATGCCAAAACCTCTAGATGTGCTCCGGCAGTACACATTCTCCTATTTCCAAATATCATAGAAATGATGCAATCCTCAAGTAGGAAAATAGTTCGGATTTGGGCAAGTTAAATCTGCAAGACAATTCCTGAAAGGGTCTAAGTTTACCTCTATCGCATATTTCCTGTAACCTAATAATGTATCGATGTTATGAACTAGTTAATTTCAGTACCAAGTTGCTATGATGGGGATTTGGGACCACAATTGACCTTTTTCGAACCTACTTTTTGTTTAGAGGTTCAAGCAAAGAAGACAGATAGCGAGAGTTGAGAGAGTTGGTTTTAGTTCTGGTAAAATGGTAACGCCGGAGCCGGGTCCGAACCCGAGAGGAAAGATCGTTTGCGCTTGTCCTTCCGGGTCAACATTTTTAGGTCTAAGGGAACCTTCGGAATCTTACCACGTAGGGTCTATATCTGAATCTTGTTACCGTTTCGTCCCCAAATTTTTCAAATGTCCTTTATACGCTATCTCCATTTGAATCTGGGAAAGTCCTTAACAGAACGTCTAAATTGAACGGGTTTAGGCTTGATAAAAGGATGAACTCCTAACGTAGTAAAGA
>BLSH010286597.1:408228-441125 GCA_018402905.1 Glandirana rugosa | reverse complement strand
TATCATAGGCCTTCCAGAAACATACTCTCCGCATACACTCTCCAAAATATGCGCAGTGGCCATACCTGAACTACTAAGGCTCCGAGCTCCATGCACGGTGGAAAGAGCGCACAGGCTGGGTCAACCCTCGGACACACGCTCCAAGCCAAGAGCAGTTATCGTAAAATACCTGAATTATGCAGACAAGCAGGCTATTCTACAAACCTTCAGAAAATCCCGCTCGCTGACATTTGAAGGACACAATCTTTTAATTTTTGCAGACTACTCCATAGAGGTAATGCAAAGAAGAAAGGCCTTCTCCAACATATGCTCTACTCTCCACGACCTAAACATCAGGTTCAGCTTGGCTTACCCAGCTATACTATACTTCCAGACACCGCAAGGAGAAAAACTTTCATTCAACACCCCGCTGGAAGCCGAGGCCTACATCAACAACTCGTTGCAGCCAGACATGGACCAGACTCCACAAGCGGAGGCAACTACCCAGAACTCACCCAGGAGGTCGTCCCTCTTGACCAACAAATCTGGAAGCCCATCCAAACCTCCTTATAAGAGAGTCCGCTTTGGTCCGTTGGAGCCTCCTCCGACGCAATCATAAACCGGAAAAATCCCAAGCCCACAATACAGGACAGCAACATGATACCTCCGGCACCTTCACCCTACTAAACAACCTATTTTGCCCACTTGACCACTCTTCTTAATTCCCAGACCATGGTGGAATGATCAGCAAACTGTAAGTGCTATTCCAAGGCCACCATTAGGGGGCCCTCAAATTCATGCAAGTCTTCCAGTTGAAGTACAGTTTGTGGTAGGCTATGAAGCTATGGTAATTTGTTCAAAAGTTATTTTATGTTGTCTATTCCTCTTGTTATTGTACTATGCAGCATGCCCCCAAGGGGCTATTGCTGGGCTTAAGGACCCTCTTCCCGCGTCCCCCTGACCCGGGAAGGGGGTCGAATCCACCCGGCTTCTTCTCTTTTCTCCGGTGAGCCCAAAAAGTCCCGCAAACCCCCCATCTGGGTCCCTCTAACTTTTTGAGGTGAACCTCTTGATATTTGGTCAACTACCCCCCTTCCTACATCCCCATCCTATTCCTCTTTGCATGAGTCATTTTTCCCCACCTTATAATTTTCATTTCTAACCTTCCCAATTCTTCCCCCCTCCCCCCCCCCTTTTTTTTTTTTTTCCCAGACTCCTGCCCCTATATTGGTCCCCAATCCACTGGGATTTAGCCCTCAGCTGTAATCACTTTACACATTGAACAGGGGCGGAAACCGAAAGATTGTTCACACACCCCCCTATGCGGAAAAAAGAGAAGACCTTAAGACCCGTTTTCAAGGGTACACTCTTCCGATGTTATCAAAGTTTCCACTCTTCCGATGTTATCAAAGTTTCAAGATGCACCGAATGTTTATGGGAAATTTATGTTTTGCACTGTGTCCACTCCCCAGCTTGGGAGGAAACAAATTACAGTTGACCCACTCTGGGCCTTCCCACGATTTTATTCCCCTTTATAATACAGCATGGATCCACCCAAGCTTGGGAGTAACCTAAATATAGTTTCATGGAATGTCAAGGGACTGCGCTCGCCACAAAAGCGTATGCAAATCCTTAGACACCTGAAAAGGCTAAGGGCAGATGTTGCCTTGCTACAAGAAACCCACCTAGGGGGAGAGGACCTTACAAGACTCCGTAAGATGTGGGTAGGCGAAGTGGTAGGCTCCCCGGCACAAAAGAAGAAGGCCGGAGTGGCTATCCTTCTCAGCAAGAAACTCTCCTACTCAATACGCAACACGGTCATAGACACTGTAGGCCGTAGAATCACTCTCAGCTTGACTATAGCTGGTAGAGACCTCGCCATATCAAATATATACGCGGATAACTCCCCGTCACAAACTTTTTATCAAAACTTGACTACTTGGGCCCTACAGATCACAGAACCTCTCCATATTCTGGGAGGTGACTTCAATTCGACCATGCATCCACTGGACGATCGCTCTACACAACACCTTCCTCGCCCCATTAAACCACATACCCAAACGACGATGCTGGCAGAGGCGGTTGAAGCACTCAACTTGACCGATGTCTGGCGAATGCTTCACCCAACAGACAGGGAATACACCTTCTACTCTCATCCCCACAAATCATTTTCCCGTATTGACTATTTTTTCGCCTCCCCTGCTTTTCTCCCCAAAATAACGTCCGCGACAATTGAGGACATGGCAATCTCCGACCATACCCCTGTGACAATCAAACTATCCAATCTCACCTTCAAAGCGCCAGGAGCACCATGGAGATTCCCCTCATACGTATCCCAAAATGAAGAACTGAAAAATTCTCTTCAGCAAGCCTGGTCTGAATACCAAGCAAACAACTTTGAGAGCTATCACTCACCCAACCTCTACTGGGAGGCCGGTAAAGCCTTCCTTAGGGGACATATTATCTCCTTCGCAAACAAATTTAGAAAACGAACCCTGACCAATATGCAGAAGGCCAGTGACACCCTTAAAGAAGCCCATAGGCAATTAACCCATTCATGCACTCCTGAAAACATCCGTGCCTGGCAACACGCTAAACAGGCGTTTGACCAATGGTCGGCCAATCAAGAAGATATCCACCAGTTTCACACTAAATTGCTTTTTCACAAACATGGCAACAAAGCCGGAAAACTACTGGCACGGATGGTCTCAGGAGGATTCACCCCAACCCATATCTCCTCCCTGAGGGACTCCCTGGGTAATACTGTCTCTGACCCTTCGCTCATAGAAAAAATTCTTACTACCTTTTATAGAAACCTTAATGCGAAAGATCATATAGACACCAACATTGCAACAAATATATTAACAACGGCGAATGTCCCTAAAATCACTATGGCCCAATTCGAGAGCCTAAATGCTCCCATCACCATTCCTGAAGTTCTAAACACCATTAAGTCAATGGCAAACTGCAAATCCCCAGGGCCTGATGGACTAACCCCAGAATTCTATAAAATGACTTCTGAGTTTATTCCGGAGACGTTACACCACGTCTACGCATCAATATGGGCTGGAGGACCATACCTCCCCACGGGACACCAAGCGTACATCAAACTCCTCCTTAAAAACAATAAAGATCCCCTTTCACCAGGCTCATACAGGCCGATCTCCTTAGTCAACGTGGATGCCAAAATCCTATCGAAAATCGTAGCATCGCGTCTAGCTATAATACTCCCCTCCATTATTCACTCGGCACAATCGGGTTTCATTCAGGGAAGATCTGCCGCCCTAAACATTCGAAAAGTGCTTCTTATTCTCGAACAGGCTAAGAAACATCCCGACAGGGACGCAGCTATAATAGCACTAGATGCCGAAAAGGCTTTTGACAATATTAGTTTTGATTGGCTATTCAAAGTACTACAATCCTTTGGACTCTCAGGCCCCTTTCTTACTTTCATACAGGAAATGTACGCTAAACCAACAGCCAGAATGGTCACCCCAAGTTTCACTTCCCCGGAGTTCCCCTTGGCCAAAGGGACTCGCCAGGGATGTCCCCTCTCACCACTACTCTTTAATTTAGCGATTGAACCCCTCTCACGCATACTCAATTCCCCCGATGGGATCAGCGGGATTCCCATAGGAGACAAGATCTATCGAGCAGCACTTTTTGCTGACGATATCGTCTTGTTCTCCGCAGATCCACCAAAAGACTTCGCCTTCTTAACCCACACTCTCCAAACATTCAAGACCTGCTCAGGCATGAAAATAAATTTTGATAAGAGTGAGGTGCTCCCCCTCAACCAGCGTAAGATGGAGTCTTGGAGGTCCTCTTCCCCCTTTTTGATGGCAAAGGGACATATTAAGTATCTGGGCATCCTTATAGGCAGGGAACCGTCCTCCCTCTACTCCTTGAACTATCCACCACTGATAACAAAAATTATCAGAGATATGCAGGCTTGGCGGTCCCTCCCTCTCTCGCTCTTCGGGAGATGCCATCTGATCAAAATGGTTCCATTCGCTAAACTGTTATACCCCCTCCAAACGCTACCTCTTCTCCTTAAACATAAAGATATACATAAACTACAAACAGCCTTTTCTTCATTCATCTGGAATGGAAAAAGACCTAGAATCGCCTTACAAAAACGATATCTCCCGAGGAGTGAGGGAGGGACAGGCCTGCCCAATCTGAGAGCATATAATCTGGCATGCCTAATGAGAAATGGACTTGACTGGATAGCAGGCAAATCTAACTACTCAAATACTGCCTTGGAGGAGGAAATAGCCTCCCCTTACAACCTACCGGCCATCTTACATGCCAAATTGCCTTCTCTACCGACACAAATAAGGAACAATCTGGTTCTAAAGAACACTATACTAGCATGGAGTGAAACAAGGAAACTTCTTCGACTTCCCTCCGCGATATCGCCTTTTCTCCCGATCCTTGGGAATCCCATGTTCCCCCCGTCAACACAATCTCCAGCATTCAAATTCTGGGCCGCAAAGGGTCTGACAAGAGTGTCACAACTATTCAACCATGACCTCAACTCAATCAAGACGTTTTCAGACCTCAGAGAAGAATACTCCCTACCATCATCGCATAATTTCCATTACTTACAAATAAAGTCTTACCTACAGTCATGCAAAGGAACGCATCACTCCCCTTGTGACCCCTCCTTCCTAGACTCTCTACTTCAGAGTGGCAAATATTCTATTTCCAACATCTGTGGCCAGCTGACCCTACTCCAAATATCTAAACAATCTGCGCACCAATTCGACCCCTGGAGTGCAGTTCTGAACTCTGATCAAGCTCCGGAGCAGATACTCTTGGGCTACAAGAAAATTTGCTCCTTGATTAAAGCAGAAACCTGGAGAGAGACACAGTTCAAACTGGCTCACAGGGCATACCTCCCCATGATTTTCACCCGGGATGTCCCGCGCCAGGGTATCTGTCCTTGGTGCTCCACCCACAGGCCAACACTCTATCACAGACTTTGGCAGTGCCCCTGCATTTCTCACTATTGGAACAAAATCTTGATATACATCGAGAAAGTCAGCAGATCTACTATATCAAAAGACCCCCTCCTCTGTCTATTCAGCGGAAACCCCTCAACGCCACAAGTGATACCCGCCACAAATACTATTCCCAACTGGATACACTTATGCCTCCTGGCGGCGAGAAGGACCATCATGCAATCGTGGGTTCATCCAACACCACCTACTCTGAACCAAGTAAAACAAGCACTCCTCTCCCTTCTGTACCTCGAAAAACAAGACACCATTAACATGAAATATCAAAAGACCAAAAGTTTCTTCTCAAGATGGAAAAAATTCATAGAATATTCTTTCAGTCCAACTGAGATAAACAATTTCATGGACTCATTTAAACTCACGGAGTGGTACCTAAAGGCAGACCTGACCAACTCATTAGGCAGGCTCAAAATTCGGGATAATCCCCAGTAATCTATTAGACAACAAATGCCCTAGTGCTTCCCCCCCTTGACTTTCCATAAGAGGCTAAACTGTTTTCCTCTTTATAGCTTGTACTTAGTGATATTCCTATTTTGGGGACAGGCCCCCCCTCGAAAACCCTTCCTTCAATAGTACCCCCCCACCCCATGCTGCTAGCATTGGACACAGTGCAACACAACAAAACAAAACAAAACAAAACAAAATAATTTAAGACAAAACGTGTTATATTAAGTGTTAACCTAGTCGCCATAAGCGCTCTTTGTCTCTCATCATCGGTTGTGCCTTAACGCTTTCTAAAAATGTTCAATTTTGTCTATGTTTAAAGCCAAAACCTATGTAATGTACTTTATATTTCATAACTTGATCCTTACGAGGATATTTTTGTATTGACTGAAAACCCCAATAAAACATGTTTAAAAAAAAAAAAAAAAAAAAAAAAGTGCGTCTACATTGCTGGTTTAAAAAAAAAATATTCTAAATATTACATTTGCGGCCAGCGGTGCATTTCTTGCACACAAATAAAAAGTGTGTCTACATTGCTGGCTTAAAAAAAAATATTCTAAATACTACATTTGCGGCCAGCGGTGCATTACTTGCACAAAAATAAAAAGTGTGTCTACATTGCTGGTTTAAAAAAAAAGAATAATAAATAGTGCTACATAGTACATTTGCAGCCAGCGGTGCATTTATTACACAAAATTAAAAAGTGCGTCGACATTGCTGGTTTAAAAATAAAATAAAAAAAGTGCCACATAGTACATTTGCACCTTGCTGTGCATTTCTTGCACAAAATTAAAAAGTGCGTCGACATTGCTGGTTTAAAAAATAGTATAAATTTGTGCTAAATAGGACATTTGCATCCAGAATGAGGAGATCGTTAAATAAGGGACGTGGTCGTGGTGTTGCTGGTGCTGCTGGTGTTGGTGGTGTTGGTGAAGCTCCAGTTGCAAGGAGAGGACGTGGTCGATCTGTGCCAGCTACACACACAAGTGAAACATCTTCCTCAGGTGCGAGTAGCCGACAGAACCTTCAACGTTATATGGCAGGCCCAAATGCCGCTCAACAAATGGTGAGGCCAGAACAAGTACAGACGATAGTAGATTGGGTGGCTGACAATGCCTCCAGTTCCTTCACATTGTCTCCCACCCGGTCCCTTGCTGAAAGCTCAGAGTTGGCACCTGAACCCCATGGCCATCTGTCTTTCACCTGAGCCCCTTGTAAATCAGCCAAGCAGTCTGAGCCCCAAGTCATGCAGCAATTTCTTATGCTTTTTGATGACTCTGCTGATGTGCTTTCCGTGGGCCATCCACATAGCCCTGCCCCAGAAGTGGAAGACATTGAGTGCACCGATGCCCAACCACTTCTGTTTCAGGCTGAGGACATGGCCTCACACAGCCATTGGTATGCTTAAGTGAACTTATTCTTTTTTTTTATAGAACATAAGTCTTTATTGGAATTTGCAACAGGAGAAACATGAAAAATAAACCATGGTACATTTTATATAGAAAAAGTGAACCCATGCTAGAACATCTCTGGGTTTGTCTGCAAATAGTGATCTATCCTTTTTTTTAATATGTCTCAATATTTTGGGGGCTACCCAATTAGAAAAAAAAAAACAAACAAACAAAAAACAGTGTTGGCTACCTCCTGCTCCTCCACCGTCACTTCCACCTACACTGCCACGGTCACCGCCTCCTCAACCTCCCACTCCACATCCACCTCCTTCTCCATTTTTTATTTTTTTATGTGATTTTAAGTTATTTTCCTATCAACATTTGTTTGCAGGGCACTTGTCCTACTCTTACCTCCATTTTGCTTCCTTTAGCAGCCCTCTAGCCTTTTCCAGGACTTTTTTAGAGCCATTTTAGTGCACAAAAGTTTGGGTCACCATTGACTTCAATGGGGTTCGGGGTCAAGTTCGGGTCAAGTTCGGGGCCGAACTCGAACTTTTTTGCAAAGTTCCGCCAAACCCGAACATCCAGGTGTCCGCTCAACTCTACTCACTGTTACTAAGGCCCCACCTTAAAACTTATGAATAAAGTTTGGCAAGAAATGAAACATATAATGCAATATGAAGGGGCCTCAGAATATACACCGCTTTGGGGGAACAGGTATTATGAAGAGATTTGCAAGTTGGAAGGACTTGAATGCTGGCGATCTCAAGGGCTTCAGTACATAGCACAAATTTACACTCAAAATATATTAAGAAATTTTCAGGATCTTCAGGAGGCGTTTCAACTCCCCCCGCCAAAATTTCTTTAAATATCTCCAAATACAACACGCATTACAGACTCAGGGTAAATGTGTCAAATTAGATTTCAGTTCTATGCCACTTCTCATCTCTCTGGCCATAGTTACTGAGAAAAAAGGTCTTATCTCATCTCTGTATGGACAGTTAATGGCCAAATCCCAGGATACCTCCAAATGTTCAGGCAGAAGAGGGTGGGGGAAAGACCTAGGTGATATATCGGATGATGATTGGAAAACCATTCTAGAGAGAGTGCCTTCTGTGTCATTGTCATCTGCGCAACGTCTGACCCAACTATTTATCATACACCGAACGTATAGGACTCCAGAGAAGCTATTTAATTGGGGCAGAAGGGACACCCAGGCGTGCCCACATTTCCCACAATCTCCAGCGGACCTGCTTTGCATACTACGTAGGTGCCCCAACTGGTCAGATACTGGCATAAGTTGGTGAATACCATTAATGGGACTTTTTCCACTCACGTTCCCCTGGATCCCAAAATATCCTTGTTGGGATGCTTGAATGAGGAGGTATATCCGCCGGAGATATTGACACCAATTAGCAGGCTATTGTTTATAGCACGCAAGTGTATTGCTCTGAAATGGTTATCGCCGAGTCCTCTATTATTTGAGGAATGACACCTCCAGGTAAATGACACCCTCCTAATAGAACAACAGGCCTATAGAAATAGGGGCACACCGAATAAATTTTACAAATAATGGGAGCCATGCCTCACAGTGCCTGGCCTGGCCCAATTCTCATTGGTCTCCCTCAGAATACTGCAAGGTAGCTAAAAAAGTTGCAGAGCTTGCAATTATGCTGACACTTAATATTGCATAATGACATGTGTGCAATATTTTACTCTGGAAGATAGGTAAATTCATGAGGATTATCAACACTACAATAAGTGTAATTATACATAAGAGCTGAGTAGCAGGTTCACTGTTTCTTGAGGCATTGTGTTTATAGTATGACAGATGTGTTGATGTCTAAACATACATCACCATGTAGCCCTATATATATCTTATCAGATCACTGCATCTTCATTTGAATGTTTAGATATATACTTGAGTAGGGTTGGAAGTCTATGTTTATGTAAATTGCAAGTAGAATGTGAATTGTTGAATGGTGTATTATACACCACAATTTATTGTACTTCTTGTTTTTTTTTTCTGTGTACGGATGGTTGTAAACATGCAAAAACCTTAATAAAAACTTTTATTTAAGGATAGTGATCATATGAAGCCATTTATTATCACATAGTTGTTTGGCTCCTTTTTAAATCATAATGATACAGAAACACACAAGTTAACATGGCAATTAAATGTAAATTTCCCACATCTGTGGCTTTTTTAAACTGTAGTTAGTGTATGTGTATAAATAGTCAATTTTTTGCTAGCTCCCACTTGGATGCACTGAGCAGGCTAGATACTGAGCCACGGGGAACAGACAAACTGTCAAAAGACCTGTGTAACAAGGTAATGAAACGTTATAAAAATGGACAATGATATAAAAAGATATGAATATGTCAGTCAGTACTGTTCAATTATTTATTAAGAAGTGGAAAATCCAGGGGTCTCTTGATGCCAAGCCACTATCAGATAGACCAAGAAAGATTGCAGCCACAAGTGCTAAAAGAATTGTTTTGTATACAAAGAAAACCCACAGGTCACATCAGGAGAAATACAGGCTGCTCTGGAGCAAGTGTGGTTGTTTCAAGGAGCACGGTATGACAATACTTGAGCAAAAATGAGCTGCATGGTAGAATTTTTACAAAGAAAAGCCTTTACTGCATCAATGCTACAAAAAAAACCTGGTTATAATATGCCGGACAGCACCTTGACACGCCTCACAGCTTCTGGCACACTGTAATCTGAAGTGAAAACTTCTTTCTACTTCTTTATATTTTTCTTTATTAAAACAGGGTCAATGTGTGTTTTTGCTTGTGTTATAGTATAAAATTGCAATTTATTGGGAATTATACATTAAGTGCAACCCTATGTGGTATTTAGTAGGGATGTTTGCACTGATACCAGTTTTTTACCGGCGAGTACGAGTACTGATACTTTTTGTCAAGTACTCGCCAATACCGAGTACCGATATCTTTGCGGTGGGATTTGAGGCCATACAAAAAGAATGCTCTCAAATCACACTGCAAAGAATCACATGCGATTTGAATAGGAATGCAGTGTGATTCCTATCTGAATATCATGTGGTTTCCCCCACCGCTCCTGTGTGAACCTAGTATAGAACGACAGGGAAGCACCATTTAAGTGCTGTAATGCTTTCTTCCTACATATTCTCTAGTTCTGTGAGCACCGCAGGTGGCCATGATTTTCCATTATTGGTGGGACGGGGACACTATGACCATGCAGATTTGGATTTGACATGCAAGATATGTACTTTTAACATGTGAGTTGCTTTGTCACTGAATGGGCCACACAGCAGCAAAAAAAGCCCCTGGAGGTGGCAAACCGATTCGTGCATGTGGGCTACATGGCTTTATCTAGACAGATGGCACATTATGACCATGCTGGCACCACCACCACTGGCCCCATTCACTGCCATGCCAGGCTAGCCCTACTACCAAGGAACTGGGGGGCTACAGCTGGCAAAGTGGGTTGTGAAATGTCTGACATGGAGCAAGTGGGAGGGGGCAGGCTGACATGTAACAGACGAGGTGAGTCTTGAGTACACAGGGAGGGAGATCACCAGGGCTCAAATTGGGCCCAGGAGATGGCACCTCAGCTTACTCACATGCACATCTACTTGTGTTACCCCCTTTGCCAAACCTCACTCCCCCCTCCTCTTTATTTATGTACAGCAAACAACACTTCCCTCCGCCAGATCCCCACCCCCACCCAGGATGGTGCACATACTGTGGGGTGACAACTGGGGTTCTTGTTTGCTGCTGCTGGGTGGTCAAGGGACAATGCAGTGCCGGGTAAAGGGGGGAGCAGAGGAGCGGTGATGGCCATCTTGAGCCGATCTGCAGCATTGTCAGTGTGGGCACTGCACTCATCATGATTCCCCTCAACACCACTTCTCCAGGCCAGCCATGGGTGAGAGATCCCCTCCTTCCTCCTGACCAACCTGCCGCTCCTGCCTCTTCTTGGATCCGGGGCTGATTACACCTTCCAATTTAGTAAATTGGCTATCTCTATGTATCTAAACTTTTTATAAATCCCTAAATAGAACCTCAGATTTGATGAAGACGATTAACCACTTGCTTGCTTACTGGCCACTTAAACCCCCTCCTGCCCAGACCAATTTTCAGCTTTCAGCGCTGTTGCACTTTAAATGACAATTGCGCAGTCATGCAACACTGTACCCAAACTAAATTTTTATCATTTTATTTCCCACAAATAGAGTTTTTTTGGTGATATTTAAGCACTGCTGAGTGAGTTTTTTATTTTTTGCAAAAAAAAATGAAAAAAGACTGAAAAATTTGAAAAGAAAACAAAACAGTTTCATGGTTTGTTATTAATTTTTGAAAACATGTCATTTTTCTCCTTTATTGATGTGCACTGATGAGGCTGCACTGATGGGCACTGATAGGCTGCACTGATGGGCACTGATAAGGCGACACTGAAGGGCACTGATAGGTGCCACTGATGGGCACTGATGATGTGGCACTGATGGGCACTGATGAGGTGGCACTGATGGGCACGGAGAGATGACAGTGATGGTTGGCACTGGTTGGCACTGATGGGTGGCACTGATGGGCGGCACTGATGGGCACTGATATGTGGCACTGAAGGGCAATAATAGATGGCACTGATAAGCGACACTGATAGGTGGCACTGATGGTTGGCACTGATGGGCACTGGTAGGCACTGTAAGGTGACACTGATAGGCAGCACTGATTGCTGGCACTGATGATGAGGCACTGATGGGCTTTGATTGGCAGCACTGATGGGCATTGATAGGTGGCACTCCTGGGCACTGGTAGGTGGAATTGTGGGCACTGATAGGTGTCATTGTGTGCACTGGTAGGTGGCACTGGTGGGAAATGATAGGTGGCTTTGGCAGGGGGCACTGGTGGGCACAGACAGCCATCCGCGGCTCTCTGTGCGAGGGACCGATGTCCCTCTGACAGAAGCCGGTGGTGATCTCAAACAGCGCATCAGACAGACGTCTATTGAAGGCCTCCCGGCAAAGTAGATTCACGCTGTAGACGTCATTCGGCTATAGCATGGATATGAAGAAGTTAAAAAAAATATACTTATTTTCTGCTCAGTTCAATAAGATTTGATATTTACAGTCACATGGCTCAAGAAAATCTTTATGCCTGTTGAAGCTTTGTAAATTGAGTGTAAAATAAAAACTGTGGAGTAACAAATCTGAAATCTTAAATGGTAATGGCAATTTATCATAAATGATCATCAAATATTAGGGCACTTGGAAGTAGAAATTAAAAATAATAAATAAATAATATTGTTAAGAACAGAATAAACATAATACCTCAAACTAAACTAACAATCAATAATAAAAAAAATTAACAAGCGTGTTCCATAAATAATCAACTTTTAACCACTTACCAACCGGAAGGTTTTGCAGCTTTAGGACCAGAGCACTTTTTGCGATTCGGCGCTGCGTCGCTTTAACTGACAATTGCGCGGTCGTGCGACGTTGCACTCAAACAAAATTTGCGTCCTTTTTTTCCCACAAATAGAGCTTTCTTTTGGTGGTATTTGATCGCCTCTGCGTCATTTCTAATCGCCGCTATAAACAAAAGAATAGCGACCATTTTGCAAAAAACCCAAGTTTCTTACTTTTTGCTAAAATTCAAATCCAAAAAAAATATATAAAAAAACATTTTTTTCACCGTTTTTGGCGGATTTATATAAGTCCTCATATTTGCGATTAAAAAAAATCAATCGGCGTTTATTGATTGGTTTGCGCAAAAGTGGCAGCGTTTACGGATGATGAGAATTAATTTCTGGGGTTTTTATTTTTTATTTTTTTTTTACTAGTAATGGCGGCGATCTGCGATTTTTAGCGGTAATGCGATATTGGGGCGGACATGTCGGACATTTTTGACACTTTTTTGGGACCAATGACATTTATTCAGCGATCAGAAATGTAAATGTCCACTGATTACTGTATAAATGTCATTGGCAGTGAAGGGGTTAACCTGGGGGGGAGAGCTAGGGGTTAACTGTGTTCCCTGGGTGTGTTCTTACTGTGGGGGGGGGTTGGGCTAACATGGGCATAAGAGATCTAACTGATCCCAGTGACAGGGATCAGTAGATCACTCATGCCCTTACTAACAGAGCGGGGAACCGCCGTGTTTACATCGGCAGTTCCCCGTTCTTTCCCTGTAGCCGCTCATCGCGGCTCACCGGCGGACATCGGGTCCGCCCGAGCCACGGGCACACTCCCCAGGAGTGCGGCGGGTGCGCGCGCACCGCCGGCACGCGCGCCCCCTAGTGGCTGATTGCGGATCGCCGCTTATTTACGGCGATTCACGCAGGGCTCCCCGACTGCCGCCGTAAAAAGACGGCGCGCGGTGGGGAACCGGTCAGGTATCCCTTTTAAATGTAACATCTATTAGAACAGAGTAGAATATAAGTTCAGTCAGAAATTCACATTATAGGTATAAAGAGCAATGGCTGAGACTGCAATTACAAAAAGGTTTATTAAACACAGAACAATGAGGACATACAAGTTAATTAATTAAATCAGGCAATCATCAGTTTGCTACAGTCTCAGAAGTTGAGAAGATTTTTAATTGGTTGCTAGAGATTCTTGCACTTTCCATTTCCGCATTGCTTTTGTACCCCTTTAGCAAGTCTGAACGCATTAACAGAAACAAAATGTTACTTCCTAATGTCAATGTGACAGTGTAACTAGAGCCTATTGTAATAAAGATGTTTTCAGCTCATGCAATAAGAAGTCCCCAGCACTGAATACCTAGCGTTACATAGGTCAGCTTGCCAATGTTTTATTTCATTGCAGGGTCCCTTTGTCAGGGCATCTCAGTAACTGAGACAGATCACGGAGCCACCCTGAGGAATGGACCCAAAGGGTTTATTTACTAAATAGGCTTTTTACTTTGCAACAGAAGTTGCCCCTTACAAGCAAATTTGCACCAGACCTTGGGGAATTAGGTGAAGCTTTGTGATTTTCATAATCTAATCACATGCATGCAAAACTTTGTTTTTTTTCCCCATGCATGTGATTGGATGTTTTTTGCAAAGTGAAACTTCACCGCATTCACTAAACTCTGAGTACAACTTCCTTGCAAAGTGAGCAGTCAATTTGTAAATCACCCACAGAATGTCCTGGAAACATTGGCATTCTGACCTATATGGCATTAAAGTGGTAGTGAACCCTCCTATCATTTTCAGCGAAGGAAGCTGCCATCTTGGCCTCTGTTTGATCTACAACTGCCATGATGCTGCACATGTGATCAGCTATGACACCAGCCATTGGATGGTTTGACAGCTTGGTTTAGAGCACAACCAATGGGAGTGTTACATTTCCGGCACGTGCCGGAAATGTAACTGTTTCTTAAACTGTTAAATGGATGGGTTTACTACCGCTTTAAGTGTGCAGAATAAATTGTTTAATCAAATTTATTAGAGTGGTAAATCTTGTTGAGCTCTGTAAGGAATGTGCAGCTCAGAGCATGATTTGTTACTTTTTAGAATCTTGCTTCATCGGTCTGTGTAGCTTGTAACCATAGTCCACAAGCTTTAATTTATTTGCAAGTTTATCTTTAATTCATCACTATTGATGCAAGATTATCAAAGCTTTTGAATAAATCAAATATCAACAAAGTAATAAGAGATAATTTTTATAACCTCTTTTTCTACCAGCCTACAGTCTTTTGCTGTTTTTCTACACTGAGTATGTGGAGACAGCTGGCTCACACACAAGTTCTGGTTAAAGCAGAAGCTTACTGAAAGGAGACTAGAAATACCATAGTTTACTGACCTGAAGTGATTTTGGTTGATCTGATATGGTTCTTTATAATGTTATAATTGTCTGTAACTGGTTCTTTCTAATGAGTTTGCTAATCTTTTCTATTTATAGTACACTGCACTAATGTCTAATAATTGTCAATGAGTACAGCTGAATCCATAAAAAACACAGCCATCTGGTATAGCAAGATAATGCCAGTGTCATATTCAATAAGAAATCCTAAGCATTCTTCAATTTATCTTCTCAGGGTTTGAACTGTAAATATAAGCATATTTTCACTCTCCAACAAAATAGCACAACAACATCTCATTGACTCAGATAATCTGAAAATCAGCGATGGCAGATTACCTTGAAGGGCTGCGTATTGTCAAAGCTATTCAGGCATGAGTCTCATCCTTACAGACTATGACCCTCATAATCTCCATACTATTGTGCTTTCTAATGGTAGAATGATTACAACCTCTGGACTTTTTGTCCTTTTTGTCTGGCTGGCTGTTAGTAAGCATGCTACAGCTGCCAGGTAAAATGAAAGGCAGCAGACAAAAAAACGCTGTTGTAAAATATGTGACATAACAAGGCAGCCATGCTGGCAGTGCCTTAAAGTGTATAGAAAGTTGACAATTTAACTGGAGCAATGGCCTTTAAAAATACAGATTATGATAACTTTATAGGTTTGCCAATTACCAAAAACCATGATTAAAATGATTTTGCTATGAGGATTAGTATTTTTCAATGCAGAGCTAACTTTGTCTCCAGTACAAATAACAATTCTGAAATGCCATTGATAGGTTAGGTACAAAAAAGATTAGGTAATTCTAAAGTGTAAATCAGGTAACAATTATGCCATTTTTTTTTTACTTCTCAAAAATGTTGTATTTCCCATCACTTTCTGTACTGGAGACATTAGAAATAAAGATCAATGGAGAGGCTGATTCTCCCTAGTAAAAACACAGACTGCAATATAATGCTGACAGTGGTTCTATTGCTTCCACATACAATCAAAAACTAAAAAAAAAGTTGGGTTTTCACTACACTTCAAAATTAAAGGGGAAATAGACCCGTCTATTTAACTATTTCCCAAATCAGTTACATTCAAAACATGCCATTAATGTTGGTAATCAGAAGAAAAACAAACAAATACTCCTGTGCATGGGTATAGTGGCTAGCCCAATAATGAATGATGGTCCACTCCTTTATAGATAATATTTCTGACTTTGCTGCCCTCAGGGCCGGATTAAGTGCATCATGGGCTTGGTGCTGAGGATTTTGGTGGGGCCTTTTTATGGAAATAAATAAATTGAAAATGCAAACAATTTTTTGTTAAAACAAGTTAAATATGCTGTCGCTATTTACATATCAATCATGTGTACACTGTATACAGAGCAGGGATGGGCAGTATCAGTGACTCACGCCATTGGGCTGGGCCTATCTTAAGGAAGGGGCCTGAAGCTGCAGCTCCAATAGCCCCTATGTTAATCCAGCCCTCGCTGCTCTCTAGGAATGGGGATGTCCTTATTGCACTAGAAAGATAAAGGAAGAGAGGGCACACCAGCCTTGTGCATTATCCCAAGTAAATTTATTTTGTATAAAAAAGATAAAAACTACTCACAAGCATGTGGAAGTAAATATGCATAAATGGGCTTTCATCCCGTAGCTATACAGTCCTGGGACCAGCACTCTCCAGATCATAGGAGAGACCATGTAGGGGTCCTTGCTGGCTAATGCGTTTTCGAAGGTAGACCTTATCGAGGTTCTGAGGAAGAAGGTCTACCTTCAAAACGCATTTGCGTTGTTGTAAGTACACCAAGGTGTTGTCATCTTCAATGTCCACGTTTATACCAGGTGCTCCAGTAAAAGTGAATCTCTGGGGCACTGCGTGATCTGTACCACAGTCAATAGAGCACCAAGTGTACACATCACTAAGCTCGGACGCAGAATCATTGCTGTCTTCACTTTCAGACTCAGATGACGGATTTCCCCGCGAATCACTATCGCTCCATTCTGCAAGCGATTCTAATTCACTATCGCTGTACTCTAGCTGGTCCAAAAGCACTTTTGATGTAGAGGGACACCTTTTGGATCTTAGATGATGGATTTCCCCCCGAATCACCATCGCTCCATTCTGCAAGTGATTCTAGTTCACTATCGCTGTCCTCTAGCTGGTCCAAAAGCACTTTTGATGTAGAGGGACACCTTTTGGATGTCATGGACGCTCTCAATTTTCCAGGCACAAAGAACAGTGCAGGTGCAGGCAGGGCACTGGACAAAGCACTGGGGACAAATCTGAGGTGTACTGATTTTAAACAGCAATGCAATCAACAGATTAAAATGTATTCTGTATGTGTTTATAACTTTTGAAATTCCCGCCGACTCCGCCCTAATGCGTCTCACCGATCGCAGGGAATGGAGCCTAGAACCTTTATACATCGGGAGGGTGTTCCGGCTGGAGGACACTACCAGAGGACATCGCAGGGACAGGGTAAGTACATTGGAGGCATTTAAATGAGTAATCCCGAGTGTGGCTCGGGGTTACTGATTTTGGCAGTGAAAATTAACCCTGAGCCTCACTCTGGAATACCGCCAGGGAGGTTAATGTTAACTGTCACAGCTGCTTGTCCTCTCAACGTAACTGTCAAGCCATGAAATATCCGGTGTCATGACTGATTACATACGCAGCACCATGCCAACTGCAGATCATACTAGAGCTAAGATAGCAACATTCTTGGCCATAAAGGATAAGGGGGTTTTATTTCCATTTTAAGTGTATTATATTTAATGTCTGGATTTTATCAGGGTGTGCACGAGATACAGATTAGGATATATTAAAGAAAATAAAAATTGCTCCACTGATACAAAGGAAAGAAGAGGGTTTAAGAGTCATAAAAAGCAACAAGTGGCCAGAAAAGCATGAATCTTCCTTCAGGGTAAACTGAAACTTTGTATGTATGGGAAATTAAAATTCTTGCTTTCTAATTTGCAACTTCGTGAAATTACTGCACAACAAACCCCATTACAACTTGAGTACATTTAAACACACCCACTAGTTTATCACCCTCCTTTAGCTATTAAAGAATGAGGTACCACTGCTGATACCTCTAAAAGGTAAATACTCAGTTCTTCAGGTGGTCATGCCATCAAACACCATTCCCCAAAGTGTTCTAAAAACAGACACTTCCCAGGGAGTCAGTCTTCTGGGTTCCTCAGAGCTGTCACTGGTTCTTCAATCTGACCTCAAACCACCACTCTCTCCTACAAAGAGGTGATATCAGAAGACAAAAGGAGAAGTGGATTTTCCCTAACTTGGATACAGACAGTAGAAAAACCTGAAAGGTTCTAACCCCTCACCACTATCCAAAAACGAAGGCAGAAAAACGTTTCATTTTAGAAACACAGACAGAACAACTTACTACCAGATGCCAGCCATTACTGGATAGATATAAACACAAGCATGACAACTGTCACTGGCACAGAGGAAACCAGTGCCAAACCATTGTATCAAATGTAAACAGTGTAAAAAAATAGTACATTTCAAATAAAATGAAAAACCACAGATGGTGGTGAGATGCACAGCATTTGTTATCTAGCTAAACTTGCATGAAAATCCCTATTACTCCTCATCTTATGTGTTTGTGTACATTTAATAGGACTACCCCTCAATGTATTCATTGATGTATAAATGTTCCCATTAAAGTGATTGTAAAGCCTTGTTTTTTTCAGTTAGAAATAACAAGCATGTTATACTTAATTGCTCTGTGTAATGGTTTTGTACAGAGCAGCCCGAATCCTGACTCTTCAGTGCTCCTGGCCCCTCCCTCCTGTTGAATGCCCCACAGCAAGCAGCTTGCTATGGTGAACACAAGGTGAGTCCCAGCTCCCTGTGTCCATTCAGACATGGAGCCGGGGCCAGGCCTCACCCCCTTTCTCTCCTCATTGGCTGACTGACTTTGATTGACAGCAGGGAGCCAATGGTGCAGCGCTGCTGTCTGAGCCAATGAGGAGGGGAGTCCCGGGCAGTTGAGACACTCCTGCAATATCGCTGGAGAGAGATGGGGCTCAGGTAAGTATTAGGGGGTGCTGGGGAGGCTGCTGTACACAGAAGGTTTTTATCTTAATGCATAGAATGCATTAAGATAAAAAACCTTCTGCCTTTACAAACTCTAACAAGTATTTTACAGAGGCACCTTGATATTGCAGTGTGGCTTCACATATATTTACAAACCCTTGCAACGGCATCCCCTGGTTTTGTCAAAAACAGATAATAACTACATTCTTTTTTGCTGGATAGCTGGACTGAGTGAGGGAATTTTTTTTTATTGTTTGCTATCATTACTGAAACATGTCCCATCCTAGTGGGGTTGGTTGCTGAGACAGGGAATGAGGTAAAATCTCAGCAGTGATTTTAAAGTTCCCTATGAAAGTTTGAAAGATTTGTAGCTGGTAGTGCTTATGTGCTAACTAACTAAGTGGCGATTATTACTTCTTTTAAAGTATTTAGGCGTGCTAACATGTTTAACAAACTTTGACTCATCTAGTGTGAAAAAAAGGTCAGTCATAAGGAATCAATCCAGCCACTAAAAGCTCCACTTTTACTGTACAAATACATATAAATATTTTAAAACCATGCAGTGATTATGTGCCGCAGCACTATATTTTATACATTTAAGATAGGATGAGAAGCAGCTATTTCTCTTTTTTATTATAGTCTGTGTCCCCTTTGGAAAGATTTGCCCTCACTTGCTGTCCTGAAGTTCACTCACTGCGGAGAGATAATTTCCCCAATCTGAAATTCCAGCAATCACAGTTGTCACTGGAGATTTACTTTCATCTCCTATTCCAGTCATAACTGTATATTTTACATTTCCCTTAACTTTTGGTAGTGGTGAAAGTGGTAACTAAGACAGAAGATGATAATACTTTCCATAATGAAACCCTGAAAAGAGTTCTAACCCTCCCATACCCTGCCCAATGTTAGAAAATGGCTTGGGGTGAAATTACACTGTAACTGCAGATTTCCAGCCATGTTAGTTCAAAATTAGTGTCAGAAGTTTTCTCTGTTGACTTGAATGGGGGAACTTCTGTCCAACATTCAATTTAGCTTAATGCAAGAAAGTGTCTCAGAATAAAGTTGGGCATACATTATACAATTTTCCTGTTCAATTCCCTTTGGATTTACCTTCAACTGTGTAGCGAGGGCCTGCCCGATTACATACAAATTGGAAGTACCATCTATCTATCTATCTATCTATCTATCTATCTATCTATCTATCTATCTATCTGCATTTGCTTTACTTGCTAAATGCTGTACCCAAATTTGTTCTGAATATTTGCATAATTTCTCTCATGGGTTTATCAATTTATTTAATAAAAAGTGTTAAAATGCATTAAAAGTTGCTATATGCCAGAAAAGTAAAAGATTAAAAGCAGATAGAAAACTGATACACTAATTATAGCGTACACTAAATATAGACTAATTATACATTGTCAGGTTTGGTTTACTGTGAAGTTGCAAACTAATACATTGTTACAGTCTTGTAGAGAACTATTCACTACTTCATACTTTCAGAGCCTGGAAGCATTATTTGGGTGTTATATTAGTATATTATATATGTTCTAAATCAAACTTTTTACCACCTTTCTCATACTTTGCTTCCCACATGACCATGAAATGTACACCACAAACACTACTAAGAAACATGCAGGTACATATATTTCAATATTATACATGTTAGCTGTTTTTTTGTACGGCTATCTAATGTATAGAAATTATAACCTGAGTGTCAGATATAATTTTACAAAATCAGCTATTTCAGGTTGCTGGTGTGTTGAGGGGGAGTGAGAGCAGTAATCATTATTGGAAATAGTGAACAGAAAGTCACATATGTCTAGATAAATATAAGTGCCCGCATTCAACCGCTTTAGCTTTCATGTCTTAAAAGTTCCAAAACCCACGTTCCAATTAGAGTTGAGTGAACACTTGGATGTTCGGGTTTGGTGGGTTCGGCCGAACTTCAGGAAAAAGTCCGGGTTCGGTAGCGATCTTGACCCGAATTTTACCCCGAACCCCATTGAAGTCAATGGGGACCTGAACTTTTCGGCACAAAAATGACTGTAAAAAAGTCTTGAAAAGTGCTAGAGGGCTGCAAAAGGAAGTAAAATGATTTTAGAACAATAATCTGCCCCTTACAGCAATAGCAGGAACCTGACCCTATAGGAGTAGGCGATGATTTTAGAACAATAATCTGTCCCTTACAGCAACAGCAGGAACCTGACCCTATAGAACTAGAAGATGATTTTAGAACAATAATCTGTCCCTCTAAGCAGTAGACTCTACCTAGTCCAGTCAGATCGTTCTGTAATGCAGAATGAGATGTTATTAGATCTTCAATCTGTCCCTAAAAGCAGTAGTAGTAGTAATCTCTACCTAGTCCACAATCAGATCGTTCTGTAATGCAGGATGAGATGTTATTATATCTTCAATCTGTCCCTCACAGCGCCGGCAGCATCCTCTCCCTACACTACCCAGAGAGCATGTGACATGCAGCACTAAGTGACTCCAGCTTATAAAGAGGCTGGGTCACATGATGCATTGGCCAATGCCATTAGTAGGCATGGCTATGATGATTTCTAAGGGCAAACCAGTGAAACGCTTGTTGATTGGCTGCCCTGCAGCTGTTCAATATGCGTGATCAAATACCCGAACCCAGAACCCGAACCCTAACTTTTTTTCAAATGTCCGGGTTCGGGTCCAGGTCACGGACACCTCAAAGTTCGGTACGGACCCGAACTTTACAGTTCGGGTTCGCTCAACTCTAGTTCCAATCCATAAAATTATTTAGCGCCATTTACATACTATATTTATCAAGGGCACATGAGGTCAGATAGGTCATTTGTGATTTCTTTATTCACTAACGGCACAAGCAAAATAAAATGACATTTATAATGCAGTCTACCACCAACAGAAAACAGTTGTTTTCTTTTTTCTAATCCTCCTATAACATGAATTGTAATTGTAATTTTATGAACTGAGCAGCTCAGTGACTCAGTGGTTAGCCCTTTTACAGTACTAGGGCCATTCATTTTAATCATAACCACAACACTACTTGCTTGGGGTTTGCATGTTCTCCCTTTACTTGCATGGGTTTCCTCTGGGTTCTTCTGTTTAAACCCACACAAGACATGCTGGTAGGTTAATTGGTTCCTGTGTAAATTGGCCCTAGTATACTATATATGCATTAGATTGTAAGATCCCTTATGGCAGAGACTGATGTGAATGTACAAAGCACTGCATAATTTGTTGGTTCTATAAATATTTGTACTCAATAAATAAAATAACAGTTGATTCCACCAGTAGATAAGTAATTATTTCACTTAATTTAACCACTTCAGCCCCCAAAGGATTTACCCCCTTCATGATCAGGCTATTTTTTGCGATACGGCACTGCATTTTTTAAGTGACAACTGCGCGAACTTGAGACAAAGGAAAAATGATGTCCTTTTTTTACTACAAATAGAGCTTTTTTTTGTGTTATTTGATCACCTCTGCAGTTTTCATTTTTTGTGCTATAAACAAAAAAACCCGACAATTTTGAAAAAAAAACACAATATTTTTTTATTTTATATATCTTTCTGCTATAATACATATCCAAAAAAATTTAAAAATGCTAATTTCTTCATCAATTTAGGCCAATATGTATTCTTCTACATATCTGTAGTAAAAAATCCCAATAAGCCTATATTGATTGGTTTGCACAAAAAGTGTAGCGTCTACAAACTATGGAATAGATTTATGGACTATTCTTTTTATTAAATTGTTTTTACTGGTAATGGCAGCGATCAGCAATTTTTAGCGGGACTGCGACATTGTGGCAGACAAATTTGACCCTAAGTGATACTAAGTGATATTTTTTGGGAACCAGTGACACAATACAATAATCAGTGCTAAAATAATGCATTGATCACTGTATAAATGACACTGGCAGGGAAGAGGTTAACATCAGGGGCGATCAAAGGGTCAAGTGTGTTCCCTCAGTGGGTTTTCTAACTGTGTGGGGGATGGACTGACAGGAAGAACATAGAGATTGCTTTTTCTCATTACTAAGAACATGCAATCTCTGTGTACTTTCCTGTCAGAACGGGGACCTTCCTTGTTTCATTACCTGTTCTGCCTCTCCGGGAAGTGATCGTGGGTGGACAGCGGACAGCGAGTCCCCCAGACCTGTGCATTGGCTCCCCCTCCATGCAGCGGGTGCGCATGTAGGGTGGCTAATACTATCCATTCTGAACTGATATGTCCCAGCAGCATTGTTACCTTAGATCAGTGGTTCTCAACTCCGGTCCTCGGGCCCCCCCCAACAGGCCAGATTTTAAGTATTACCTTGGGGAGATGCAGACTAGAATACTGCAATCACTGAGCAGCAAATGATATCACCTGTGATGTATTTCAGTTATCCTGCAAACCTGGCCTGTTGGGGGGGCCTGAGGACCGGAGTTGAGAACCACTGCCTTAGATGGACATATATAGTAGTTTTAGGCCCCTTTCACACCAGCGGAACAATTGGGTCCATCTGTCCATTTTTCAGGCAGATCCAATCGGACAACCTATTGTTCTCTGTGAAACGGCGGATGTCAGCGGACACCCACTGGCATCTGATCTGGTCTGCTAAAAACAGATGGATGGGGATCTGTTCCCCATCTGTTTAGTGGGTCGGTTCAGATGACAGTTGGATGGAAATGGATAGCCAGTCCATTCCTAACTGAATGCCTCATAGAAAAAAGTGGGCTGTGCATGTGTCAGCTCTGCATAGTGGAGCGGACACAGACCTGTCATCTGCCTGGCCAGCGAGGATCAGCAGAGAGCTCCCCTGCTGAGCAGGCGGATCCGCTTGACAGCTTCAGCTCTTTCTGAAAGAGTCCTTAAAGGATCTTTAATTAATTGACAAACAAATTCAAGTTTGGCTCAAGCTAACACATTTTAAACAGTTACAGCAAAACCATGTAAATTAACCACTTGCCGCCCAGCCACCGTCATTTGACGGCGACAGGTCGGCTCTCCTGCGCAAGTCGCCGTAGCTGTACGGTGGCACTTTAAGAGACTGTAGCACATCTCTGGAGCAGATGTGCATGGCTGGCAGGTGCAATGTCTGCTGGCCACCCGCGATCGCCCCTCACAGAGCCAGAAGGGGGATCTGTTGATGTAAGCAAACAGATCCCCGTTCTGACAGGGAAGTGGAGAGAGATCTTCTGTTCCCAGTGATCGGGCACACCATTCTCTTTCTACCCCCAGTCACTACATTCCCCTCACAGTTAGAATTAACTCCCTAGGGAACACTTAAACCCTTGATTGCTTCCTAGTGTTAACCCCTTCCATGCCTGTGACATTTATACAGTAATCAGTGGCTATTTTTAGCTCTGACTACTGTATAAATGTCACTGGTACCAAAAAAATGTCAAAAGTGTCCGATCTGTCCGCCGCAATATCGCAGTCCCGCTAAAAAATGCAGATCACTGCCATTACTAGTAAAAATTAAGAAAATAATAAAATGCCATAAAAATATCCCCTATTTTGTAGACGCCAGAACTTTTATGCAAATCAATCAATATACGCTTGTTGCAATTTTTTTTTACCAAGAATATGTAGAAGAATACATATCGGTCTAAACTGAGGAAGAAATTATTTTTTTTTTTTTTTTTTTTTGGGAAATGTATTATATCAAAAAGTAAAATTATTGGTTTTTTTCATAATTGTCGCTATTTTTTGTTTATAGCGCAAAAAATAAGAACCACAAAGGTGATCAAATACAACCAAAAGATAGCTCTATTTGTGTGAAAAAAAGGACGTCAATTTTGTTTGGGTACAACATCGCACGACCATGCAATCTTCAGATAAAGCGACACAGTGCCGTATTGCAAAAAATGGCCTGATCAAGAAGGGGGCAAATCCTTCGGGGGCTGAAGTCGTTAAGTGAACCATTGTGATATAAATATATGAATAGCATCTCAAATAAAAGAAAGGAATTTGTATAGTGATTTGCTACGCATTCACAGCTGTCAAAACAACAGCCAGAAGTCACTGTGTGGAATCACTGTCAAAAAATGGACCTGACACAGACAAGATAGAAAGATACATAGTAATAACATTTATTTTGTATCTATTTTGTTTCATTGTCAGAATGCATATTAAAGGAATGAGCTTCATTCCACATATGACATCAGTTGAGGAATTAAAAAAAAATATATTCCTATTCAACCAATTATTAAGTTTAGGTTTTACCCAAATCACTTCTAATTAACTTAATATTCCCCCTTCTTCCCTTAGTTTTTATTTGCCTGCTGACTTTGTGGTGTTTATTTCGACACTTCTAGACATTAATATTTAATTTATAATTATTATCTTTGCAATGCTTTGTTCCAGAATCATAATTTTAATGTTGTTTTAAACGGGACAATTTATTCTGTAATTACAGTTTACTATTTAAAATGACACTAAGATTATGATTCTGGTACTAAGAATTGCAAATTTATTAAAATAGTATTAGGAATAAAAATAACTTACTCCTTCAGTAACATTTTTTTTTTTGCTATATTTTGTCTATGGATTGCATAAAAAGAAGGAAAAAAAAAAGCTCAGTTCAGCTAATTTTTCAGATGTTTTTTTGCACACATTGGGAAAAGTGCCCACTGAGTTGACAATTATGAGAAAAAAGGCAAGAATTTTGCCAACATACCTTGATATGAACATGCCACTCTGAAAACTACTAAAGACACACTTTTTGACTGGGCTGGAAAGTGCAACAGAATGCATAAAAAGGTGCACCTAAATCCCATACCTTTTTAGTTATTTATAGTTCTATACCTCAGAATGTTTTGATTGCATTCTGTTGCTGTATAGCATTGCCCTGTGCTCGCATAACTGAGTAACATCCATACCCCTCATGATTGCAAACTCGGCTTGCAGATGAAGAGTGTCAGACCAGTTCTGTTGTTGAGTGCTGATGCAACTCAAATGCATTTTGGAGTGCACAGTGATATTTATCCTGCACAAGTTCTGCAAAATAAAAGTGGTCCCAGGACAAATAAAGAGCGTGGCAATGCTCACCAGGTCAAATAAACCTTGCAAAATGTTTTACACTTCCTCACTCTATATCAACTAGTAATAAGTGGTAAGTTTAGATATGCATTAAAGCAGTATGATTGAACCATATAATGTCAATTTATCACTAGGGGTAATGTTATATATTATATTGAAAAATTCTAAATATATTTAAAGATGAATTATGGAATACAAAAATATATTTAAATATGAAATTTGGAATACAAAAATATATTTAAAGATGAATTATGGAATGCAATATGAATATATTTTATAATTCTACGTATATATTATTACATTTCAGTTCACAGGCCTTTCAGACACTTTTGTTCTTCATAAGCTCATATACACTGCTTGAACAGAATGACATTCTTTGTAACTTTTTAAAATTGTTGGCAATGATAGTTTCATTTAAGGTTTATTGGTTCTCTTATAAGCATATCTGTGCACTCAATATACAAGATTCCCCAGGTTGAACAAGAACAATAGACCATTTCCCTCATTGTAATATGTAGCAGGTGTCTTTTATTAGTGTTAGTGCTAAATATGGTTTGGGACAAGCATTTGACTAGAAGGCCAATGTGTCTACAGCAAGTCTTAATGCAAATTAGTGCTTCCTTATTTCTATCAGACTAATTATATGCAAATTAGTCTCATACATATGCAGCATATATAATGTTCTTGTTGTACCCCTAGGCAGTATTAAGCACCTGAATCACATTTATTTTAACACTAAATTAACAAACTAAAAAAAAACTGAGCATGGTAACAGGAGTTAAAAACATAACATTGACCTACTTTAATCCATCTTTAGACCTTGCTGACTTTGTAAAAATCATACATACCAACACAGATGTACTGATCTTTCACAAAGAAATACTGCTTGTAAAGCAAGGTTTTCTTCACGTTCGTCATTAAATTACCAGAAAGGTTTGGTTTTCACTGAACTGTAAAGAGTCAAACCACTCAAAATATATCCCTGCTAGAATTTCCCAGAAAATTTCCCAGAAAAAGAAGAAGGTGATTTTTTCTGATTGTACTAAAATATCACCTGTGAGTAGACTGACTATTTAAAGCAGGCCTGTAATAGGCTCACAAAATGCATGTGTCATCACATATGAATATTATGTGCCCTCAAATGTTTTACTGTATAATACCCCTTTTGACTAAGATCAAGTATAGTAGCCGTTCTTATACGTTTTTGGGAACAGAATTTTGGTTCCTCTTGTTGTGTGGGCACATCAGTTAGTAATTTCTGATTTAATAGGGGGATATGGTGGGAGAGATCCTTTTGCTCCCTGGTGGATTCTGGCATAAGCATATCTCCCATTGAAGGCAGGATTCTCCCTAAGTGCTAATTCCTTTTGGTAGGAATAAGGCAGCTTTTGTCTGGCCGGGGGCAAGGAGGTACAAGGAGCCAGGGGTGCCAGAAAACACTTTTTCGCAGAGACACTGATGGTGCAGATTGGGAGATCCCTCACCAAGCACTTGGAGGACCAGCTTTGACAAGTGCCTAAGGAGTGGGGTCCACATAACTTCAGCCTATATAAACCATAGAGTGCTTTGCCCCTTCCTCATAAGAGAGATGTTCTCTTACTTCCTGTCAACGTGACCATAGAGGCCAGGTTCTTTATTTTATTAAAGAGTAAAAAAAAAAATGTTTGGAGTTGCACTTTAAAAATACTTGTACATTAGAGACTTGGCTACTTAAGGATATATGGTCGCTTTGGAGGAAGGGTGGTAGAAGCAAGCTTTGTAAATGAAGTGTGTGACATGATAGCATAACAGCCAATTTTCCTGATATACTCTGAACCCCTGAATGTCACTGACTATTACCTCCCCCCATGATATCAATAACTAATTGAAGCAGTGTGTTGTATTGGTTGAATTTCTCCCCCCATCCAGAGGTATCTTTTATAATTAGCGAAAAAAATACAGCCAAAGGGCTGCGCTGACAAATAGCCAAAAGCTAGATAGTAAAAACAGAGCATACTGTTTTGTGTATTGAGCCTTGTCTACAGAGAATAATTTTAAGTAGGCTTCAGTTCATAGAATAGAATGAATTTGGTAGAGTATTTCAATGCCTAAAGATCTGAAAGATGGCGTAGCTCTGATGGTGGACGTGTTACTAGAGAGCTCCGGTCCCGCTCTGTTCTCCGCCGCTCTTGTACAGCTTCATCGGCACATGAATCACTCCAGCAGTGAGATAAATCACCCCCTTACACCTCTGTGCATCTCATGGTCAAAATTGGGTACCAAAAACCCTATCCCCAGTCTCAATCAGGCTCGTATCTTCACAGCATAGACAATTGCCTTCAGATGACCCCAAAGATAAAAGTCTAAGGGGGTCAGATCGGGAGACCTTGGGGGCCATTCAACTGGCCCACGATGACCAATCCACTTTCCAGGAAACTGTTCATCTAGGAATTCTTGGACCTGACACCCATAATGTGGTGGTGCACCATCTTGCTGGAACTATGATGTCGGTGATAGGGAATTGCTGGCCATCAAGTCGGCTTTGGGGGAATGGCGGTAACTCCTGGAAGGAGCAGCTCACCCGGTATTGGTTTTTACTAACCATAAAACCATTAAAAAAACATATGCTGTGAAGATACGAGATGTGCAGCACCTGAAACTACGGATACTGGAAGCCTGTGTTAGCATTTCTCCTGCGGTGTTGCTATCAGTGTGTGAAGAGTGGGAGAAGAGGGTTGCATTGACAATCCAACACAATGGGCAGCACATTGAACACATTTTATAAGTGGTCAGAAACTTGTAAATAACTCATGAAAGAATAAAGTTACGTTAAAACCAAGCACACCATTGTTTTTCTTGTGAAATTCCCAATAAGTTTGATGTGTCACATGACCCTCTTCCTATTGAAAAAACAAAAGTTGGATTCAAAATGGCTGACTTCAAAATGGCCGCCATGGTCACCACCCATCTTGAAAAGTTTCCCCCCTCACATATACTAATGTGCCACAAACAAGAAGTTAATATCACCAACCATTTCCATTTTATTTAGGTGTATCCATATAAATGGCCCACCCTGTACAATAAACTTTACAACTGCCTAACTCCATCTCTCCACCCTCCTTTTGACCAAGAGGCATTCAACGCATTCCTAGCAGATATAAAGCTACCCAAATTGACTAAGATGGATTTAAACAAATTAAATACCTCCATAACTAAAGGAAGAATTGGCCAACACTATCAAACATTTACCCTCACATAAATCTCTGGGCCCAGATGGTCTCCGTTATTCCTACTACAAGACCTTCTCCCCGACCCTGTCATTCCACCTACTGTCCCTATTTAATTCTTTTTTAAAAGGCAAGATCCAGCACCCATCCTTCCTGCACTCTTATATTTCAGTTATACCAAAACCGGGTAAGGACCTGTCCTTGCCGGATAACTACATGCCAATCGCCCTTCTAAACTCAGACTAGAAAATCTTTACAAAAATTTGGCCAATCATCTATCCCAATTTTTGTCCAAACTGATTGATAGGGATCAGGTGGGCTTTGTCCCAGCTAGACATGCTGGTGACAACACTAGATGTACTATAGACCTCATTGACATGATGAATAGAGTTTGACGACCAGCTTTGATCTTAAGCTTAGATGCCCAAAAGGCGTTTGACAGGTTAAGCTGGCCATACATGTTTGTCACTGTAGCCAAATCTGGATTCTGAGGCCCTTCTATCTCTGCCCTAAAGGCCTTCTACTCTAACCCTTCATCTCAGGTCCAAATGTCCTCCTTTATGTCCCAGATTTTCCCGATGTCAAACGGTACCAGACAAGGTTGCCCCCTATTACCATTAATTTTTATCCTATGCCCTAAATCCTTGGCTGAGGCAATCGGTACCCATCCTGACATTAGAGGGGTTCCTATGAGACATAGGGAATATAAGTTATCCTTGTTTGCCGATAACTTATTACTGACCCTCACTAATCCCCATTTATCCCTCCCTTTTCTTCATGCCCTCCTGTATTTGTATTTCAATGATAATATCTTTTTAAATATGTGAGCAAGGATCAGCGACACTATTGCAGGCAGGCCAAACTAGGTACAGATATGTTACATAAGCCACATAGGGGATATATATATCTCTCCCTATAGACCAGTCATGGCCATTTCAAAGTGCCTGCCCTTACTTCTGGGGTAATAGTGCAGGAGGTATTACCATTGAAATAAAAAGCAGTTGAAGATTAAGAAAGTGCATGTATATGGGCCAGGATATATGGATTATCCAACAAGCTGTGTATGTACATAAAGTAATTATGAGGGATATCAACCCTGTAATAATCCATCCACTCCACTTTCTGACCGGAATGCTCCTATTTGTGTGCATTTGTTGCCGACCATTAGGCAAGTGAGACTTGTCTCCAATTGCATCATCATCCCGTGTAACCTGAGGAAGTGAACAGCGAAACATGTTGACGCACAGGGGCTCACTTGCTACTATGTACCAATTCTATGTTTACATTGGTCAGCCATGAGTGTTAGCTCTGCCAGGAACCCCACCCGTCACTCCAGTTTCCTGACCAGTAGTCTTATTATCCCGGTATCAGGTGAAGGATGGTTGCGGTCCTGCAGCCAGAATTCTGAGACCTCTATGGTAGGTGCAAACAATCCTAAACAAGGAACAACAAATAAATAAAAGATTCATGGTTAGTAGCAAATCCAGGCAGAGATCCAAGGGGTATACCAGAGACAGCGTCAGAGACAGGCAAGGTTCGGCAATAATCGGTCAACGTGGTATAAGGGTAATCCAGAGGCGTAGTCAGGAACAAGCAACAATCAGGTATAATGGCTAGCAGTAGCTTAAACCTATACTCAGGCAAGGACAGTAAGGGGAAGTGAGGTTTTATAGGGAACTAATTGAGGTGACAGCCAACAGCTGGCCACTGGGTGGAGCCAGAGTCACCATCCGAAAGCAGTAGATACCCAGGACTCCACAAAGATTGTGGTTACCCCATGGTTAAGGCCATAAGGAACTGACCACAAGAACACAGGTCCCAGGATCGGTCCCTGGTCAAGGTGAGACAATGCAGGCCTATTTTATGTACATATAATGTCAATTTTTATATTTACACATACAGTTGTGCTCATAAGTTTACATATCATGGCAGAATGTATGATTTCTTGGCCATATTTCAGAGAATATTAATCATAACACAAAAACATTTCTTTCACTCATGGTTAGTGTTTGGCTGAAGCCATTTATTATCAATCAACTGTGTTTACTCTTTTTAAATCATAATGACAACAGAAACTACCCAAATGACCCTGGTGATTTTGGCCTGATAACAAGCACACAAGTTGACACAAAGGGGTTTGAATGGCTATTAAAGGTAACCATCTTCACCTGTGATCTATTTGCTTGCAATTATATTGTGTGTATAAAAGGTCAATGAGTTTCTGGACTCCTGACAGACCCTTGCATCTTTCATCCAGTGCTGCACTGTAGTATCTGGATTCATGGGGAAAGCAAAATAATTGTCAAAGGATCTGCGGTAAAAGGTAGTTCCACAGTATAAAACAGTAAAGGGATATAAAAAGATATCCAAGGAGTTGAGAATGCCAATCAACTCTAATCAAGAAGTGAAAATGAGGGGTTCTGTTGAAACCAACCCTTTGTCAGGTAGACCAACTAAAATTTCAGCCACAACTGCCAGGAAAATTATTTAGGATGCAAAAAAACCCCACAAATAACTTCAGGTGAAATACAGGACTCTCTGAAAACATGTGGTGTGGCTGTTTCAAAATGCACAATAAGGAGGCACTTGCAGAAAGATGGGCTGCATGGTTGAGTCACCAGAAGCCACAACCATAAACGCTACATTTGGAGGTGGATTGCTAATGTTTTGGGGATCTGAGAGCTACAAAGGCACAGGAAAATTGATGGCAAGATGGATGCAGTATGTTATCAAAAATAGTGGAGGAACATTTGCATTCATCAGCCAGGAAGCTGCGTATGGGATGTACTTTGACATTCCAACATGACAATGATCCAAAACACAAGGCCAAGTGGATCTGTTATTGGCTACAGCAGAATAAAGTGAAGGTTTGCGGAGTGGCCATCTCTGTCTCCTGGCCTCAATATCATTGAGCCGCTCTAAAGAGATCTCAAACATGCAGTTCGTACAAGACAGCCCAAGAATTTCCAGGAACTTTTTGCCAAGAGGAATTGCCAACTTTACCATCTAAGAAGATAAAGAGCCTCATCCACAAATACCACAAATGACTTCAAGCTGTCATTGATGTTAAAGGGGGCAATACACGGTATTGAGAACTGGGGTATGTAAACTTTTGATCAGGGTCATTTTGGTAGTTTCTGTTGTCATAATGATTTTAAAAGAGTAAACACAGTTGATTGATAATAAATGGCTTCAGCCAAACACTAACCATGAGTGAAAGAAAAGTTTTTGTGAAAAATGGCCAAGAAATCATAAATTCTGCTATGGTATGTAAACTTATGAGCACAAATGTATATATGTTATATGTTTTCTTGTCTAGATTTTATATTTCTGTATCAATAAAATGTGAATTTCATAAATTGCTTTGTTATGACTTACAAAACTTTAATACAAATACAATTATAAAAAAAAGATCTGAAAGATTCAGTTTATTTTTATTTACCAGCTCTACTTACATTCTGCTATATGAACAAAGCTCAGGTGTTATGTTTTGTTAGTATCATTTTTTAGTTAGCATTACAGAGACGCGTTACATTTAGAGTTGAGCGAACTTCTAGAAGTCCGGGTTCTGCTGGTTCGGCCGAACTTCGGGACAAAGTCCGGGTTCGGGTCCGGACAGAACCCGAACTTTGTCCCGGACAGGCCGAATAAATATGAAAAAACTGTGTCAAACTTCTACTAAAATCTTGTCAAGATACCGGAGATTACAATTAATTATGAAAAGTCTGGGTAAAACTTCTACTAAAGGTAAAAACGTAAAAAATACAAAAATAAAAAAATTTTTATAAATTTCAATAAAGGGACAGGGGTAAAGAAACATCCAGTGAACAGGGTGGGAATGGGTGTAAAGGAAGGAAAACGTCTGGAGATCCTGGAAGGTCCTGATAAAATGTCGTGAAAAACATGGATTTTCAGGCCCAGAGGTAACTAAAGTTACCCCAAGCCCCAGGCCCTGTTTCAAGCCCAAGACAGGCCTGGGCTTG
>BLSH010286597.1:374800-403539 GCA_018402905.1 Glandirana rugosa | reverse complement strand
GGACGTTTTTGACACATTTTTGGGACCAATGACATTTATACAGCGATCAGAAATTTAAATGTCCACTGATTACTGTGTAAATGTCACTGGCAGTGAAGGGGTTAACCAGCAGGGGGCAGTGAAGGGGTTAACAATGTTCCCTGGGTGTGTTCTAACTGTGGGGGGGATGGGCTGGTCGGGACATAACAGATCTAACTGATCCCAGTGACAGGGATCAGTTGATCTGTCATGTCCCATTCTCAGAACGGGGAACCGCCGTGTTTACTTCGGCAGTTCCCCGTTCCTCCTCTCTGAAAGGAGATCGCGGGTCTCCGGCGGACATCGGGTCCGCCCGACCCGCGGGCACGCTCCCGCGGGAGCGAGCGGCGCGTGCACGTGCCGCTCGCGCCCGCGGGAGCGCGCCCAGCACAAGCCAAATGGGAGGACGTCTATTGACGTCCTCCCGGCATTTTAGAGCCGCGCTGTAGCCGTCATTCGGCTATGGCGCGGGCGGCAAGAAGTTAATAATCAGACACTCACCTGTCCCCTGGTCCAGCGATGCGGCCACCCACTGCCTTGCTCCTCTCCCCCTCCTCCGTGCGGTGCCAGCATTGCAACTGCGAGTGTCCAGCTGTGGCTTCACAGCAGGGCACCCACTGCACATGCGCAAGCTAAGCTGCATCACTCTGAGTGGCCGGGCAATCTTCTGGGACCTGTGACGTGTCCTAGAAGATTGCTGGGAGGAAGGGGGTGTGAACTTCCTTCTGGCGCCACGGTGCCAGGAGAGGAAGTGGGAGCTGGATACCTGTTAAAACCAGGTATCCACTCCCCCCCCCCCAAAAAAAAGGACATGCCAATTGTGGCATGTAAGGGGGTCACCAACACTTAAAGCAGAAGTTTTTTTGGGTGGAACCCCGCTTTAAATACTTGCTCAAATCATAATGTCTTCTTATTTTGTTTGGGCCATATGAACAAAACACATATTCTAAAGTATAGAAAAAAACCTTTTTTTTATTAACTTTCCTATAATTCTTACTTCCATTATAATGACAAATTACTATGATATTCTCTAGTGACTTGCTGTTGTCAGGAGATATGCTGTAGATGACTAAGGGTTTTTGGCAGCATTTGGAATTTACCTTGTAAAATTTGTTGAATAAGTAAAATGTAAAACTGCTGCACAACTGATTCTCTTTTACCTCTTACTTCTGGAATAAAACATCTTGTACTTTGCTTTCCCCTGTGCTACTTTAGTGTCTTAGATATATGATATATAGTGCCATTCTATTTATAGATATCAAAAAGAGAGGTGTGTTCTATACCGTGTTTCTGCTATAGGCTCAAAACCATGTGGTGGGCTTTTTATCCAATGCATGAAATCAAAAGGGAGCCACAGCTAAATAACTGCTCACTTAGCCTTTTCATTACAGAATTTTGTGGTTTGTCTCCAATTCTCTTTTAAAAAATATTCTTAATTACCATGTGCTTCCAAGTCGCACTATAATTATAATGAGGTTCTGAATTTTCCGCAAGGAAAACATTGTGTATTTGCCAGATTCTTCGAGATAAGGACAGAAACATCTGTGCACTCCTGAGCATATCACTATGGGGGAAAGAATTAAAAGCCGATATACTGTATGTACCTGCTTCATAGTTTTACAAGGCATGAAATATTTTGAAGTGTCCCGCAATCAACGTAAATACAAATCTCAATTTTGTCTACTATTTGTCTTTTGATTTGGTATCATTTAAAAAGCAGTCATTTCAAAAGGTTAGTAAAACAACAAAGCAGTCAATAAGCATCTCTTCCAAACAGCATATAGTTATTTACAAAGAGTTGAATAGTTAAAATAATCCATGTTATTCTTTCAGTCAGCTCATGACCCTCTGCCCTTCCCTCCCACCAGTGACTCAACAGCCTTCCAGCCAATTTACCTCTAATATAAAGCAGGTAATCTGGAAGGGGTTAGCAGGGTGAGTTGAGCTAAAAAAAAGTACATGAATGACTTCAGTGATTCTGTGTTAATTCAGTTATGAATTGTGATGATGAATTACCCCGCAGTGTCTGCAACTACGGAGGCCAGTTAGGTCTTGTTTTAAAGCTCATACTGTTTGTTACGAATATGTAAATAAGAGAATGTCAAGGTTAGACTATTTTTATGTGACACTTGGGAGATTTACACTAATTTCCTGTCTTGAAAACACAAAGGGAAATGATAGCCCCCCCTCCCAAAAGCGGAAAACTCCACCTTAGACAGTTGCCAGAGGAACATTCCATTGGATGGTTTATCTTAACCTTTTGCCCTGGTAACAATGATAACATTTTGGATT
This sequence comes from Glandirana rugosa, assembly GCA_018402905.1. Lineage (NCBI taxonomy): Eukaryota > Metazoa > Chordata > Amphibia > Anura > Ranidae > Glandirana > Glandirana rugosa. The sequence continues at coordinate 401,229 of BLSH010286597.1, read as the reverse complement.
TCCCCTCCTCTTCCTCCTTGACAGTGCTAGCTAAGACATATAGAAGGGTGAATCAGTCGAGTAAGGACTGGATAGGGGTGATGACCTGACATCTTATACCACCTCACAACTGTTTCCAAAACAAACAAAAACATTTTACCTTTACATACACTTAAGGCCCCTTTCACATGAGTTTTGGCGGGCTCCGCTGCTCAGCGGGGATCCATCTGTTTATCCCAGCTGAGCCGGCAGATGACAGCACAGTCTGAGTGCAGAGACTGACCTGTCACAGCTCCATTCTCCTTTATGGAGGATCAGATGAACACGGACCGTCTGTCATCGATCCGATCTGCCAGACGGATGGAAAATAGGGTTTCCATCCGTCTTTTTTTGGCAGATCGGAGAGGATTGGGTGTCAGCGGACATGTCACCACTGACATCCGTCGCTCCATAGAGGACAATGGAGCGTCCGTTTGGGTCCGCCTGAAAAACTGACAGGCGGACCCGAACGATCCGCTCGTGTGAAAGAGCCCTTACATAGTTTAGGTAGGCTGGGGGAAAAGGGGGTTAGATTTTGATTTACTGTAGGCCAAACATTTTCTCTTTGGAAAAGCTGGCCAGTGCTATTATTTCTCCAAAACCCTGTCCTTGCCAGTTTTGCTGACAGCTTAGTCTGCATGTAAATGTGGAAGAAAATACCAATAAAGAGAATTTAGAAAAAAAGAACCATGTTAATATTGCATATAAAATATTTTGAAAGAGTGGTCCTTAAACATGGACACATCTGAATGGCAACACACATGAACTTAAATGGCATCCTAGTCTTAGTCTGTAGGGTCCAATAATGAGTTGGCCCACCCTTTGTAGCTATAACAGCTTCAACTCTTCTGGAGAGGCTGTCCACAAGGTTTAGGAGTGTGTCTATGGGAATGTTTGTCCATTCTTCCAGAAATGCATTTGTGAGTTCAGTCACTGATGTTGGAAAAGAAGGCCTGGCTTGCAGTATCCTCTCTATATTATCCCAAAGGTGTTCTATCGGGTTGAGGTCAGGACTCTGTGCATGCCAGTCCAGTTCCTCCACCTCATACTTGCTCATTAGGGATGGGCCGAACTACCCCCTGTTCAGTTTGCACCAGAATTATCGAACATCGGGAAAGTTCGGAACTGAATAATGAATCCCATTGAAGTCTATGGGAACCAAATGTGAAAAATTAAAAGTGCCCATTTTGAAGGCTTATTTGCAAGTAATTTGGCATACAATGGTTATGGGGGTCCGGGTACTGCCCTGGGAGACATGTATCAATGAAAAAAAAGTTTGTAAATAACTTAATTTTTAATGAGCAGTGATTTATTGATGCTTAAAGTGAAAGCATAAAAATGAAAAAATCCTTTCAATATAGTGCCTGGGGGGTCCCCTTAGTCTACCTGTAAATGCCACATCTGTACCATGTATAGAATCTGCTGCAGAAATAATTGCTTTTATAAAGCTTTTTAAAAGACATTTTCCCTGCAAGCTTCCTTCTTATTGTGTAAGTAATGGCTTGGGGAGCCAGTGGATAAATTCTGGTGTCTCTTCCCCTGACTTTGGATAGAGGTAAGGGGTGCAGAAAAATTGGGCTTTTAGTGTCAGTGGTGCCTTCACACCATAATCCTATAAGAGGTGCTCTTGATGAAAGCAAGAATTGGTCTTGCTGTCAAACATTGCAATGATATGCACCTGTCAAACAGGTGTGAAAAAATTGGTCTTTGGGTGTCCATAATGCCATGCAGAGCCTGCGCCAGCAGGAACACAACAGGTGTCACTGATGCATGCATTGTCACAGCTCACATTCCTTACGGCCTCCTCAAATAGCGACAGTATAGTGCATGCATCCTTTATGAGCAGCCATTCTCGTGGGGAAAAAAAGCTGATCTGGCCTGAGCCTGTCGTTGTGCCATACTCACACAGGTACTTGTTGATGGCCTTCTGCTGCATGTACAGCCACTGCAGCATTGCCAAAGTCGAGTTCCACCTGGTGGTTTACGGGCAGGTGGAATTCCCGCTGAATTTTAGCCAACCGAGCACTGACTGAGTATGACCGCCTGAAATAGCTACAGACTCTCCTGTTCTGCTTTAGCAGATTTTCCAACCTTGGGTACCTTTTTAGGAAATGCTGCACCACCAAATTGAGGATATGTGCCACGCATGGCGCATGTGTCAACTTTCCCTGTCTAAGGGCAGACAGGAGGTTTGTGCCATTATCACACACCCCCATTCCTGGCTTCAGCTTGCATGGTGTGAACCACCTCTGGGACTGTCCCTGCACAGCTGCAAGAATCTCTACTCCAGTGTGGTTCCTGTCCCCTAGACACACCAGCTGAAGCACTGCATAGCACCTTTTAGCTTGACTCATTGAATAGCATTTTGAGCGCTTAGGGGGTACTTGCGGTTCATAGGACAATTCAGCAGAGGAGGGCATGAAGGAGGAGGAGGTGGGGGTAGAGCTGACAAATCTCACATTATCATTACCAGCTGTATGGAGATGTGGGGGCACAACAAGCTGCAGTACTGAGCCCTGTCCTGCATCCTTCCGAGTTGCAAGCAGCGTTACCCAGTGTGCTGTGAACAAAATATATCGTTCCTGCCTACACTTGCTGGACCACGTGTCAGCAGTAACATGTACTTAGCGGCTGACTGCCTTGCCCAACGATGCCACAACATTGCCTTCCATGTGATGGTAGAGAGATGGCATGGCCTTACATAAAAAGAAGTAGCGGCTGGGGACCTGTAATTGTGGCACAGCACATTCTGCAAATTCACGGAAGGGGCAGAATCCACCAGGCGGAAAGGCAGAAGTTGGAGAGTCAGCAACTTTGACAAGCTTACATTTCGACGCTGGGCACGTGGGTGGCTGGGACTGTATTTTCTTTTCCACTGCAGCAGATGGGCAGAGAAATTTGCCAGCTATAGTTTACAGCTGGTGGTGTGCTGCTGGCAGATGTGCTGCTAGGATATGAGATACCCTGCACTATACCATTATCCAGCACGGGTCACCAGTAGAAAAGGGTGAGCTGGAACTGCAAGAACCGGTAGAGCAGGAGAGGAGGAGCAGTCCTATAAGCTGCAGTAGCAAACACCCGGCAGGGGTGCAGTGCCCTTCTGATGGCAGGGTGGTGACAGTGCGGATGACACAGTCTGTAATTCAGGCCTGGATGAAACTGGTAAGAAGTAAGGCAGAGTCTGTGATGCAGGCCGAGGATCAAACACAGGTGAGCAGATAACAGAGAATCTGCTAAGCAGACTGATGATCAGATTCCAAGGATCAAGTAGGAGAAGTCCGTAAGACAAGCCAAGGGTCAAGGCACCGGAGATCAAGAGGAGTCTGTGAGGCAAACAGGGGTCAAACAGTGGAGATCAGGCAAGAGAAGTCCGTGAAACAAGCAGGGGTTCAAACACTGGAGATCAGGCAAGAGGAGTCTGTGAAGCAAGCAGGGGGTTAAACACTGGAGATCAGATCAGAGCAGGTCAGAAGCAAAGCCAGGTCACAACAGGAAGCAAACAGGAAAAGGAAGTTTGGGTTCAGGAACACAGGAAGCTGAAAGACGATCCAGCAATTGGTGTGTCAAGGGGCCGACCTTTTATAGGCCAGCAAAGAGCCTCATTGGTCAGGGATGCGCTGCTCAGGTCTATGACACTCTGCTTGTATGACGGAGGATGAGGAGGATGAGCCAGTCCACCACCTCCTCTGCATGCTGTGGCTGGATTGCAAAGGAACATCACTAAATAGAGGAAATAATGCCCTGCCTGAGGACTGACCATGTCCACCTTTGCCTGTGGACACATATGCTGCTGACCCCCTTACAGTGCCATGGGGATGTCTTCCTCTCCTTGTTGTCCTCCCCAACATTAATAAGAGTGAGGGGGCATTGCTTATTAACAAAATGTAATAAAGATGTGGAAATGTTTATGTGGCTGCATTTAATCAAGGAAAAGTGGCGTTTGGATGCAATATAATAAACTGTAATATTCTGTATCAATCAAGCAGTAACGCACAGAAATATACTACATTAAACGTGCACTAACGCAATTAAATACACAGCGTTAAACTTGCAGCAACGCACACAACTATATGGCGTTAAACTTGCAGTAACGCACACAACTATATAGCGTTAAACGTGCAGTAACCCACAAAATTATATGGCATTAAACTTGCAGTAATGCTCAGAACTATATGGCTTAAACCTGCAGTAACACACAGAACTATATGGTGTTAAACTTGCAGTAACACACAGAACTATATGGCCTTAAGCTTGCATTAACACACAGAACTATATGGCGTTAAGCTTGCAGTAACGCAATTAAATATATAGCATTAAAATTGCAGTAACGCACAGAACTATATAGCATTAAACTTGCAGTAATGCACAGAATTATATGGCGTAAAACTTGCGGTATTGCACAGATCTATATGACGTTAAACTTGCAGTAACACACAGAACTATATGGCATTAAGCTTGCAGTAAGGCACAGAACTACAGTATATGGCGTTAAACTTTCAGTAACACACTGAACTATATGGCGTTAAACTTGCAGTAACACACAGAACTATATGGCATTAAATTTGCAGTAACGTTGAGAACTATATGGCATAAACCTGCAGTAACGCACAGAACTATATGGCATTAAACTTGCAGTAACACACAGCACTATATGGCCTTAAGCTTGCATTAACACACAGAACTATATGGTGTTAAGCTTGCAGTAACGCAATTAAATATATAGCATTAAAATTGCAGTAACGCACAGAACTATATAGCATTGAACTTGCAGTAATGCACAGCATTATATAATATGTGAAAAGGACTGCGCTGACCTTTAGGAAATTTAAACCAAAAAAAACAGACACGGCTGCAGAGCGTAAAGTGGGGATTCACTACCAGATGTCAAAATGTATACAAATCTATCTGCGCTTGTGTCAATCACTCAAACAAGTTTTTAGAATGTCAAAAAATACCATCAAATAGATCATATGTGAAAAAATTAAAAACACCAGTGAAAAACATAACGTTCGTGTGGAAATTATGTATAAAACATCATCCAAAAAAATTATGTGGGAATGTGTAAAAAAGTCCCAATTCAGGCCATATGAATCAATGCAGCAGGTGCAAATAACACCATGTGTAAAGTGTATCTTGAAAGAATCCTCCACCACACCAATCCTCTTGTGTTTAAATCCTCCACCAAACAAGATGTGCCCTTACCAGGGCTCCAGGACTCCCTATTACGGGGGGTCTGGAAATGCTTGCGTGGACACCAGGCCTCCACTCAGCCCTTGATAGTAGATGTCCCCAACTTCAATTCCCGAGTGTGCCGTTGATCCGTACAATCAGGATACAGAAGGAGAACCACAATAGTGTGATAAAGTTTAAAACATAATCCTTTAATAAAAAAACGATTGCACTTACAAGAGGTCCAAAGGTATATCGCAATAAAATGTCAGTCCAACAGCATGCAGATACAACGGTGAGATCCAAGACAGCACTTCCGACCTGAACTCATGCTCGGGCTGAACTGTTCGCCCATTCCTATTGCTCATCCATATGTTTCTGGACCTTGCTTTGGCAATATAGTGTATGTCAGCATTTGTTCAAGCGCTGTAAGGAATTTTGTATAAAAAGAAAAGTGTCATTGTATTCTTTCCTGAAACTAGGATAATGAACATATTTGTCAACACTTAGCTTGGGGGGTAATATGCGGGAGAATTACTGACTTTGAAAAAAATATGCAGATCAAAAAACTCAGAAGTCCTTGCTTAAATACTTGGTCTGGGCCAGTGATTCAATGTATAGAAGTAATGGGGTCATCACTAAACTAGCACCATCAGCATTATCAGCAGTAGAAGCTTTCATTTTTACCTATTGACAGATTTACTTTAAAGGGTAAAAACAAACAAAAAAAACAAACTATAAAACACACCTATCTGCAGTTTTGCTTTAACCATAGAGACAAAAGAAGCAGCTGCCCTGAATCCAGAGGTCCAGATTTCCAAGCATGTGTTTAGCCCTGGGCTGACTGCCTGAGGTTGTCAGGTTCATAATGCCAGGAAAATAATGTATTTGATGTATTGGTTGTACAGAGTTTAGGTTTAGACACTACCCCAACCCACTCATTGGGTTCTGAGAGTAGCTGCTGGAGCTCTTGCATGTAAGTGCAACAGGTGCTGCATGAAATTCTGTGTACTGGGTTGCCAAAAGGTCTGTTAAAGTGAGTAATTAGTGGATATGCCAGACCTGCCTTTTTGAACCAGGATGCCAAGGCACAACAACACACTGTTCAATCTCCTGCACTGTGCAGTGGGCCTTACTGAACTTTTAAGCTCCTTTTCTGACACTTCTGAGTGGATAATGCATGCCCCACTGCATTCCAAAGACTGGGGAAGTCCGATAACACTGGAAATATATAAGAAAATAGAAGTAAGAGGTTAGAATCATACTCACAAACAAATGCTTGGGTCAATGCATAATATAACATTCATCCGCTTATGTCCATGTAGAACTTGTCAACATTACATAGGGCTATCTTGCAGTATAGGCTAACACGTTTCATTGTTTACCTCTTCCTCAGAGCCACTTGGCAAAATGCCTAAAAATTTACCAAAAATTGTATACAAGCCAGCATGCGGATGAATTTTAGTTTTAGTTTAGTTTTAGTTACACAAAGCCAAAGGTCTTCATTGTGCACCAATACAACCTTCTAACTGCTGGCATCCTAATGTCCAATGACATCACCAGTTTATATGGAGGATGTCAGTTGCCTTCATAGCATCCTTGTTTGACCTCCCCTGCTCCTCTCCATCAGTGTTGGGGTCACATTAGCTGAGTGAGGGAGAGGAAAAACATTGGAATACTGGTCAGTACCAGTTTGCAAAAGTGTATTTGCTTTGGAAGAATAAATTACCTCTGAAATTGGGTATCCTACTTGTGTGGATGTCGCTGCATTATGTAAATTTATTAGAATCGTTTTTACATTTTAGAACGGGGTGCCTTGAGACTGTCCATCATTTTTAAAGCGTGCCTTGACTGAAAAAAGGTTGCAAAACACTGTGCTAGACTACCAACTTGTTTGCAAGCATGGCATGTGGCATGGCATAGCTGAGAGAGAGATAGATATAAAGCTATGTGGAAATACAGGTGCCAGCACTTTTGGAACTTATGCTGTAGTTCCATAAAACCAGTGACTCTCTTCTTCTCTGTCTTTATATGTGATATGCACTGCAGTTTTGCTCTATATCATAGAGCCATTACTGCATCCCTTGATCACATTTTTAGAATAAATCCTTTTTTATGTTGCTTTTTATTTAAGAATCCTCTTGCATTGCATGTTAATATCCTGTTTCCTAACATCAATCAGTGTAAAAAGATTAGCTTTTATTTCAGTACTCAAGACACTCTTATTACTAGATACATGATTGAGATCTTTGAATTTCCTTAATTTTTTTTTTTTTTTAATTTTAACGTTTGTGCTATACGAGTGGAAGTAGCTGACAGTTACAGATCAAAAGTGTGCCAGAAATTGCTCTTTGTGATGTGTTACATTGTACGCTATTAAGTCTGTGCAATTTATCTGACTAGAACACTGTCTAGGTGGTGAATGAATCCATTATTATAACTAAAATTGGCTGCCGAGTTCTTAGAGTTATAAGATGTTATTATAGAGTTAATCACTGCAATGTATAAAGTAATATATATTGCAATTAATGACTACTTATCCTTAAAATGATGCTAAACATTTATATCACATGAACTAACCTGGTAATTATTAATAATATGATGGAAATTATATTATTATCTAATAATAATCTATTGAAATAGTTTATCCCAATCAGCGTATAATGATGTTCCAGTGGTGCTTTACTTATTGTATGAAAACCAAAAATATAACACCTGTTATGGGTATTTTACAGAAATACCATCCAAAATGCAAAATTACATTTTTTTTCCAAGAAAATGTTTATTTATTTAGAAAGAAAGAAAAAATAACAAAAAGCATGCAGTATACAGTACACGTATTGCAGTCTCATATTAAACATCTTGAATGATCAATAAAAATAGCGGGTTATCATAGTAATGTATCGTAGACACAATCTTAACTGGTCCGCAGAATGAGGGTAAATTACGTCTAGTCGACTGAAATATTTATGTCTTTGGTATCCTAGTATAATCTGTGGTACATTCCAGGCATCTCTGAACCTCTTTAGAATGAGTTTTATATAGTTTTATAGGTGCCCTATGTGGCCGGGAATCTTACACCCGCTATATCGTTCTATTGCTTGTGCGTCTGCGGGAGCAGGGCATAAAATGGTATATTATTTGATTCAAGATAATGTCTGAAAGGATGACCCTTCCTGGGTTAAAGCCCAGAAACGTAGGGGGTCTGTGGGAGAAGCTGAGAAAGTTAGATGGGGGGAAGGTGGAGTCTGGGTGAGGGTGGGTCAAGGTAAGGGATAGGTCAAGTGGGATGCAAAATGAAATTTATCAATTTGCAGCCATGTTGGTTTGCTTCTTACTGTATATGCTCAGGGGACTCATGGTTTCTGGGCTCAGCAATTTCAAGTTCCAAGTTGCAACTACATCCATCTGCTTTGACCACCATGAATGGAACCCCACAACTAATAAGTCTTAATTTGTTTTACATTATTGTGCAGGTAGCAGAATCAGTGAGGCCCCCGCATAAAAAGAAAGCAGTGGGTGTTTCTAATAATTGGCACTTAAATGTCTGTTTTGGATGAGAATATAATTTTAAAACTGAAAGACCTATATGTGTGCAAATTTATCACTGACAGGTGAAAATACATTATTCTTCTGGTGTGGGACCCGCTCTAACAGAATGACCTATGGCTATCTATGGGAGGGCGCTAACTCACACATCAAGTAGTACCATCATGAAAGCTACTAAACAAGTGTTAAACATTGCATGTGGTTCCTGCATACTAGTGGCCAACACATTTGTTTCCATTTTCAAGTAATACAGTGTGATATGCTGAAAAGCAATTCAAGCTGAACCCTAGGAAGATATATACGACAGAAATTAATGCAGCTCTTTATTCATTAAAGTAGTGCTAAAGGTTTAAAGATTTTTTTCCCTTGATGCATTAAAGTTAAAAAATGCCTGGTAGGTGTGCTACACCTCTCTGTCCCCAAACACTTACCTGCTGTCTTTTTTCCACCACTGTCGGCTCCAGAATCGATCAGTATCATTCCCCAAACTTCATTTTTTTTATAGAAGACATTAAGCCCAGCTGAGTAATAGGCTCCTGCTGCGGTCAGTCAAATTGCTGGGAGGAGGGAGCAGAGGAATGATTTGCTGGGTGCTGTGTGTGTCTTTATAGACCCACAGCTCAGCTCAAGTCCCAGGTGGGAGTGCACATGGATGGGTGTCTCCTTAACACCTGGATGGCTAAGGGAAATGCCCACAAACAGGCAGGAGGAGACAGCAGCTTTAAGAAAAAAAATATTTTAAAGGACAAGGACTATACATAATAGGTAAATAAATACCTTCTCTTTAAAAAAAAAAAAAATAAGAAAAAAAAAATAAACAAAAAAAAGCAAAAAAAATACACAGGGTTTGATATTAACCACCCTGGCGGTATGATTATTTCAGATTTTTGGTGCTGAAAGCGGTACGATTATTTTGCATGGAAATTTGGCGTTTTATATTGTAGGCCTGTAATTCTTAGGAATAACTCACTTAAATCTGTCCAAACAACAGTCTAGTAGACATCCCAGGTATGATAACGTTTGAAAAAGGAAATCATAAATTATAATATAATAAATAACTAAAAATAATTATCAAAAATAATAACGTCATAGTAATAAAATTTATTCAATAATGTAATCAAACCAAAAACACTGAAATTTGCTCATTTGCAGAATTGTCGCTGTCGTCACTTTCAGTGCCTGATGATAAATTTCCCCAAAAATCAGTATCACTCAATTCTGCAAATGGTTCTTATTTACTATCGGTGTTTTCTAGCTGATGAAAAAACACTTTTGATGTAAAGGGACACTTTTTGGTTGCTATGGACATTCTCATGTTTCCAGGCAGAAAGAATGACATAAATAATATAAAAGTGCATGCAGGGCTCTGGACAAACCACTAGGGACCAAGGGGATGTGAAATGATTTGATACAGTAATGTAATCTATAAGATTACAGTGTACTGTATGTGCTGTGTGTGTTTCACTTTTTGAATTTCCCGCCGGCCTCCGTCCCTGTGTGACGCAACGCTCGCAGGGAACGGTGGCTCCCATGCGCATATGCAGGAGTGACGTCATCACGGCTCCGGCCAGTCACAGAGCCAGAGCCTGCGAACACGGAAGCAAGACGGGTGAAAATGGAAGCGGCTGCAGCGCTGACATTGCAGCGCTGGAACAGCTTTGATTTAAGGTACGTTTCACATAATGTGCTAGTATGCGATGCTAGCACATTATGACTTTACCTTGCAGGAAGAAAGAAAAAAACGTCTAGCGGTATACAACCACTTTAAGTAACTGGATTTGACTTGGTATTAGCCTCTATCAGTTTCTAAGTTTCTGGACAGCAGAGATATGATAGGAAGATGCAAAACAAGCAGCCAATGAGTTGGTCTGTTGTGATTGTGTGCTAACAAGGAGCATGCGGAGAGAAATGAGCTTCTCAATCAGCTGCTTCTCCTTTTACTGACCAGTCACAGGCTCTAGAGAAACAAGACGTATAAGAGCAACTTGCCTGCAGTAAATTAAAATCAGGTCTTCTATCCTGTCAGGCAGGGCTGTGCTGTGTGGCAGAGCTGTGTAACTCTCAGCACTGGATGGATAGAAAAATCCTTTGGTAGGTTAAACAGCTCTCTTATAAATATTTTTCTGTGAATTTAGCTGTTTGCCAGGAGTTCATCTATTAAACTCTGTACAGCATTACTTGTATGTGAAGTGTAGGTAGCTCAGGAAAAAAAAAATGTTGTTCAGACAAGTTCTTTCTTCCTAATCATGGTGCATGTGATCTTTTTATCTTCAAGGCAACATCAGGAACACAGAGAAGCTGAGCTATGATAAGCAGCATCAGTATGAGATTAAAGTCACGGCATATGACTGCGGCCAGAAGCATGCAGCGGAAGAGGTCATTGTGAAAGTGGATGTAAAGCCTGTTTGCAAGCCTGGGTGGCAAGGTAAGGTGCCTTTCTGGTCCCCTGTCTCAAGCTGTGTACAGACATTTCAGACCTACAGAGGCATTCAACACCGTTTTCCTGAGCCTGAATATCCACTTGTGATTGCTCTTTTCTGAAGCCCCAGGCTCCACTGTTCTCAAAGGCAGATAAGTGCTGATGTTGGTCTATGACCTTAGAGCTTGTTCTGGCTCATGCTGCTCTCTCTCAGTGGGAAATCCCTCTCGTAATGTTGTTGTGCTTCTAACACAAGAAGTAACTCATCCTGATGATGTAAAGAAAAACATCAGGAGTTTAAGCACCGTTCCCAAATAAAAAAGTGTAAAAGTTAATTCAAGCAGTGAATGTTTCTTTTCAATTGAATTTTTGTCAAGAGCATGCAGAACTGGGTATTAATACAACATCTGCAATCTCGTTGTCAGGTATAAAGTTTGCAGGTACAGCATATTTATAGGCTAGAGGCAATAACAACATGCCAACACACAAACACACATAGGGGTTGATTTACTAAAGGCAAATAGACTGTGCCCTTTGCAAAGTGCAGTTGCTCCAGAGCTTAGTAATTGAGGTGACGCTTCTCTTTGCAAAGAATACCCAATCACTTGCAAGGAAAATGAAAAAAAATTTAAAAAACTGCATTTTTGCTTGCACGTGATTGGATGATGGAAGTCAGCGCACCTCCAGTTCATTTACTATACTGTGTAGCAATTGCACTTGCAAAGTGCACAGTCTGTTTGCCTTAGGAAATCAACCCCATAGTGTAAAACAATGCAATTGCATTCAACAATAATTCAGTATAATATATTTTCCAACTTTTTTAATACCCCAATGTTCCTAGTGACCCAAAGCGGGAGTCTATCTGTGTCTGTTACTTGCATTACACTCCTTTAATAACTTCAGACCAGGCAGAGGGCAAAATGTCAAAGCTTTACTTAGAAAAAGGTGTAAACATGACAAAGTCCACATGCACAAGAAACAGATCTTTTCTCTATGCCCCTAATCCCTAACTCAGGCTGTGTGCTGCTCCGGCATACCTGCAAAGGTAGAGTCTATGCTGGTGTCTTCAGGATGACTGTTAGTCCTGGCAATCCCTCTTTATGTGTAAGTCTTCAGGACAAAGGATTGTAGGCACATTGCTGGAATCAAGACAGAAACACTCTCCCACTCATTGCTGGCTGTGTTTGTCTTGCTTTCCACAAAAACAGTCTGTGTGTTGTGGAACTACAAGTGTCATCAGCCCCAGGCATGTTGGCAGGCTCCTCGGTCAGGTACTCTCCAGTGAGGATCAATGGAAGAGAGGATAGCTGAAGCAGGGACGAGCAGAGCCCCTCAGAGCTGGGGGTGTGCTGGAGGATCGGTTATATGATAGCTGTAAGCCTGTCTTCTCCCATGTGGCTGGAACTCTCTCAGCACAGCTCCCTTATGATTTATATGCATGGGCAAGGGCAGAGCCCAACAGCAGCCAGCCCAGTGAAAAGACCGGGAAATAAGTTAACTCTCTCCCTCACTGCTGGGCAGCAGCTAACTATCTTTTTCCAATCTGCTTACAATCAAGAGACTGTAGCTACAGTCAGGTCCATAAATATTGGGACATCAACACAATTCTAATCTTTTTGGCTCTATACACCACCACAATGGATTTTAAATGAAACTAACAAGATGTGCTTTAACTGCAGACTTTCAGCTTTAATTGGAGGGTATTTACATCCAAATCAGGTGAATGGTGTAGGAATTACAACAGTTTGTATATGTGCCTCCCGTTTTTTAAGGGACCAAAAGTAATGGGACAGATTAACAATCATAAATCAAACTTTCACTTTTTAATACTTGGTTGCAAATCCTTTGCAGTCATTTACAGCCTGAAGTCTGGAATGCATAGACATCACCAGATGCTGGGTTTCATCCCTGTGTTGCTCTGCCAGGCCTCTACTGCAACTGTCTTCAGTTCCTGCTTGTTCTTGGGGAATTTTCCCTTCAGTTTTGTCTTCAGCAAGTGAAATGCATGCTCAATCGGATTCAGGTCAGGTGATTGACTTGGCCATTGCATAACATTCCACTTATTTGCCTTAAAAAACTCTTTGGTTGCTTTCGCAGTATGCTTTGGGTCATTGTCCATCTCCACTGTGAAGCGCCGTCCAATGAGTTCTGAAGCATTTGGCTGAATATGAGCAGATAATATTGCCCAAAACACTTCAGAATTCATCCTGCTGCTTTTGTCAGCAGTCACATCATCAATAAATACAAGAGAACCAGTTCCATTGACAGCCATACATGCCCACGCCATGACACTACCACCACCATGCTTCACTGATGAGGTGGTATGCTTTGGATCATGAGCAGTTTCTTTCCTTCTCCATACTTTTCTCTTCCCATCACTCTGGTACAAGTTGATCTTGGTCTCATCTGTCCATAGGATGTTGTTCCAGAACTGTGAAGGCTTTTTTAGATGTTGTTTGGCAAACTCTAATCTGGCCTTCCTGTTTTTGAGGCTCACCAATGGTTTACATCTTGTGGTGAACCCTCTGTATTCACTCTGGTGAAGTCTTCTCTTGATTGTTGACTTTGACACACATACACCTACCTCCTGGAGAGTGTTCTTGATCTGGCCAACTGTTGTGGAGGGTGTTTTCTTCACCAGAGAAATAATTCTTCGGTCATCCACCACAGTTGTTTTCCGTGGTCTTCCGGGTCTTTTGGTGTTGCTGAGCTCATTGGTGCGTTCTTTCTTTTTAAGGATGTTCCAAACAGTTGATTTGGCCACACCTAATGTGTATGCTATTTCTCTGATGGGTTTGTTTTGTTTTTTCAGCCTAATGATGGCTTGCTTCACTGATAGTAACAGCTCTTTGGATCTCATAATGAGAGTTGACAGCAACAGATTCCAAATGCAAATAGCACACTTGAAAAGAACTCTGGACCTTTTATCTGCTCCTTGTAAATGGGATAATGAGGGAATAACACACACCTGGCCATGGAACACCTGAGCAGCCAATTGTCCCATTACTTTTGGTCCCTTAAAAAGTGGGAGGCACATTTACAAACTGTTGTAATTCATACACCATTCACCTGATTTGGATGTAAATACCCTCAAATTAAAGCTGGAAGTCTGCAGTTAAAGCACATCTTGATCGTTTCATTTCAAATCCATTGTGGTGGTGTATAGTGCCAAAAAAGATTAGAATTGTGTTGATGTCCTAATATTTATGGACCTGACTGTACATTCCTACATAGAATAGGACCATGGAGACCGAACATAGCCACCTTCTTACAGGAGGTTGGATCACAGCAGCCAAAATAATAATAATAATAATAATTTGAAGATTTGGAGTAGGCAGAGAGCAATGCAAGGTACTTTTTGAGTTAAGAATACATACTTGAATAGAATATTTTTTTAAGCATAATGTAGTGTCTCTTTAACAAGGCTATACTTAGGCTAAAGAATACATGGCAGATACAGTGAATGATTGGATGATTATTCGTTTTTATGTGCATTAATAATTTGAAAATCCCGATAAATGTATTCATGTTTTTTCTTTGTATTACTTTTCACTATTAGGCTTGTAATCCTATTTTAAATAAGATTAAAAGGAATAAAAACGTACTTTGATTTAAATTATCCTATAAAAAAACGACTTATGAACTAGCAGACCAAAAAGTTAAAACATGCAGTTACAATGGTACAAACTGCCCTTTTAGACTTAACAAGATCCCCTATTACTAACACAGCTATTATCACTATGGAGCATTTGTCAGTATTTATTGTGAATGTTACTGAAGGAAGTGACAGAGACCTATGGAATGACATTGGCTTTACCTTATCCTTCTTGTGCGTATGTCTGATGTCTGTATTTACAACAATGCTTCTTTGGAAGCGCTATTCCTATTCAATCCCTATCCCCTCTGTAAATTACATCCTCACAAGATAATATGTGCGTGGCGAATTTTCATTTTACGGCCAAAAGAATCAACTTAACTGGCTCATCAGTTTCAATTTGAGTTTTCCATATATCGGTGAGTCACGCAGGCTTAACAGGGGCCTGAGCCAAGATAACCAGCACCAGTACAAAAAACACATCATCTAGAAACAAGATGCTTAGGGAGACAGGATGAGATTTACAATACTGAAAATGTGTTATTTGTTAAAAAGGATTCTCAGAGCAACTTCAGTAGTGCCTATGACAGTGCTGGAGAAGCTTGCTTCCGCTCTGTTTTTAGAAGGGGTGTATGATGTTGTCCACATCCACACTGCCATGACAGATGTCTCCCACTTAAGGACCCTCATTAACATTCTTTTCTGGCCCTAAATTTCCTCATAATATCTATCCATTCTTAAGCAATTATTTTCTTCCCCTGTTAATCCGATGCATGGGTCTTATGGCTTGTAATAGTAAGTTTTTTTTATCTTAATGAATTCTATGCATTAAAATTATACTTCTGCATGTAGCAGCTCTCCAATGCCCCATATCTCTCCAGTGACGTCCACGAGTGTCTTAGCCATCCGGGACTTTCTTCCTGATTGGCTGAAACACAGCAGCGGCACCATTGGCTCCCACTGCTGTCAATCAAAGTCAGCTAGCCAATCAAGGGAGAGGGGGTGGGGCCAGGTTGGGGCTCCGTGTCTGAATGGACACACAGAGCTGTGATTCAGCTTGGGTGCCCCCATAGCAAGCTGCTGGTTGTAGGGGCACTCAATAGGAGGGAGGGACCCAGGAGCAGAGAAGAGGGACACGAGAAGAGGAGGATACAGGCTGCTCTGTGCAAAACCAACTACACGAAGGAGGTAGGAATAACATGTTTGTTATTAAAAAAACAAAAAGCGAGACTTTACAATCTCTTTAATCCCAGAAAGGCCCCTGAAGGGTATGTCCACTCAGAACATTGGCCCAGAGGGCATTGTTGTGCAGTGCAACACACATCCATCAATCAGTGGTGCAAAACTGCAAAACACAGAAGGTCTCTTCTCTAAGCCCCTCCCCTCCTTGGTAACCACCCTACCATATTGGGTGACTTACTGCACGTAAATTCTTTTAGAGCACCATTGGATAGACATGGAACATACCACTGATGATGCTGGGAGCCTAACTGAACAAAGAGGTAGAAGTAACATCTCCAGGCACTCTTAGCTGTCCCACAAATGCACAACTTCGCTGTTCCATCAGTCAAAGGCAGGCCCTCAGCAGTCATGCGTTGTAAGTGAGGATGCCCACATCCCGGAACAATGAAGAGCAGAGAAGGACACTTCTTATGTTCCCCTACCCAAACAAAATTAAGAATTTATCCTTTGCAATGCAGGGAAAGCCCCACTGCAGGGAACTTATAGTGGGCCAGCTTCCTTAAAGTGATTTCTTCATCTGCCATTACTGTGTGGCCACTGTAAATGCTGCAGTCCACATTAGTAGCATTTTCTACATACAATAAGCACTGTCTGCTTCTAGGGACTTCCCTCCACCACTCAGGAACTGCCTTCTTTTTTGTCAATAAATACAAGGTGGGTTCTCATTGGTGGAGGGGCGGGGTGGCCGTACAGTTATGACATATTGCAAAATCACTTTATCCAAGCAGGCCCACCGTAAGTTTTTAAAGTGAAATGATTCCTGGAGTTCTTTAAGGCTTGGATATTATTTGCATCCATATAAATGCATACAAATCATGTAGTAGAACTTACAGTGGACCCATCATTAAAATGTTGAAACTGTATATAATAAATAAATAAATAGATTTTTCATGTTTATAGGAGATAAAACCAGAAAATTGTCCCTTCACTTGTGTGGTTAATGTGTGGCAGACATTAAAGTGACATTCACTATATCTGGTCTCCCACAGTACACAGAACATGGAAAAGCAGTCGTTTTATAGAACTGCTAAATACCTTTTCTCATCAGCGGTATATAGCAGTCTTGTGACTTCTATAAGTTTCTGTTAATACATTGTAAGAGTTTTCATACTGCACTGAGCTGTCCTATCAGGATCCAGGACTCCTGATCCTCTGTCTTTACAGTGCCGATTGGCCCTGTGCTGATCACATGCACTCTCCCAAGAAAAAAAACACTCTCTAGCAGCAATACACACCAAACTGAGCATGTGCAGCCTGACTCCAAAGGCTCTGTACTATCTGAACCTGTTCTGGAGTCAGTGGAAGAAGAGGAGGATATGTGCATACAGGATCAAACAGCCTTTTTACACAATGCGGAGGATTAACCCATTAGGTTCCACAATGAGTATAACAAGCATGTTTTACTTCATATGCAGACTGATTTTACTGTTGTGGATTTAGTAACACTTTAAGCTGCAAGTGTCAGTGCTCTTAAAAAAAAAACATTTCTTTAGAAAATGAATTGTAGTAAAACCATGTATGTTGATTATCCATCAAGCCATGTTAGAGGCTTTTGAAACATTTTATTTGTGTCTCCCACTGAGAATGAATCAATTTCTTTTTGCAGCAGGAAGCAAAATCCGTCAAGAACTTGGCATGTGTGATCCAATCGTATTAAATGCATCTTTAATGCCTCAATACACAGCCATATATCCTGTCTTGGGATTTCAGTACTTTATTTGCTGGACCTCTTTTCCTCTGATTTGTCTTTTTAAATAAAAGACAAAACTGTTCATATAAACAGTAACAGTGTGATTTGCTTGTAGCATTTATGTATTTTTCTTCAAATACTATATATTTCAGAGGAGCATTAGACCTGCTTTTTGGAAATGACAACATTTTATAGCAAAAAAAGTAGTTTGAATATCACTTTTCTAGAGAAATATCAGTAGCCTAGAACAGAAAAGTGAGCAACAGATTAGGGTTCTAGTGAAGGACTGCTTCCCAGCATTGCCAGATCAAATCCACCCAGACTTTATCCAGAATTAGACATGTGCGGTTAGTTTTGTTCCGAACTAAAATTTGGACAAATTTTGTTTTTGGAAATTCGGATGTGTCCGAATTTTCGAACTACAATAGTACCGAACTTAACCACTTCCCTACCGCCGTATGCAGAATGATGGCCGGGAAGTGGTTCAGTTATCCTGACTGGGGGCGTGCATCGCTGTGATCGGTGGTGAGGTGTGTCAGTCTGACCCACCGCATTACCGATCTTGGTATAGAGCTTCCATCGGAAGCTCTTTACCATGTGATCAGCCATGACCAATCACAGCTGGTCACAGTGTAAACAGGAAAAGCCATTGATTGGCAGACACAAGTAGTGGAGAGCTGATTGGCTGCTCTCCTGACAGGGGGGGGGGTCTGTGCTGATTGCTTATCAGTGCACCCCCCCTAGGATTGCCACCCTAGACCACCAGGGAGCCTGCCCAGGGACCACCAGTGATGTGCCCACCCAGGACCACCAGGGAGCTGACCCTGATCACCAGGGAGCCGATCCTAGACCACCAGGGTGCCCACCCTAGACCACCAGGTGAAGGGCATAGTGCCCAACATGGATGGCACTCAGTGCCAACTTCAGATACCACCCTAAACCACCAGGGAATGGGCACTTATTAGTGCATCTGTCATCTGCTGCCCACCAGTGCCCCTATCAGTGCTCACCAGTGCCCACCAGTGCCACCTACCAGTGCCACATATCAGTGCTCAGTGCCATCTAAGAGTGCCCATCAGTGCCGCCTATGAGTGCCCATCAGTGCCGCTTATCAGTGCGCCTATCAGTGCCCATCAGTGCTGCATATATGTGCCTTATTAGTGCCACCTCATTAGTGCCGTATCATCAGTGCCAATCAGTATGGCCTCATCAGTGCCCATCAGTGTAGCCTCATCAGTGCCCATCAGTGATGGAGAAAATGTACTTATTTACAAAGTTTTGTGACAGAAACAGAGAAAAAAGTTTTGTTTTCAAAATGTTGGCCTTTTTTGTTTATAGCGCAAAAAATAAAAACCGCTGGGGTGATCAAATACCACCAAAAGAAAGCTCTATTTGTGGAAACAAAGTGATAAAAATTTTGTTTTGGTACAGCGTCGCACAACCGTGCAATTGTCATTCAAATTGCAACAGCACTGAAAGCTGAAAATTGGTGAGGTAGGGAAGTGTTCTAAGTGCATGGTATGGTGGTCAAATGAATCTGAAATAATGAAAAAAAAATTGGACAAAATTAGAATTCAAATAATTTTCGAATCCTTGTCGAATACTTTTTGAATTCAAATAGTTTTCAAATTCAAATTCGAAAAGTTTTCAAATTCAAATTAGAAAAGTCCACGAATTTGAATACTTTTCCAATTTCCAAAGAAAACAAAATAGAATAGAAAACAAAGGAATAGAACAGAAAAAACAATAGACTAGAAAAGAATATAACAGAAAACAAAAGAATAGAATACAACAGAGTAAAACAGCTCTGTTTCTCTCCACCACATTATATTCCTTAATTTTCTTTTATATGCCCCTCTATTGTATTCTATATTTTTCCATTATATTCCTCCACTTTCCACTCCATCCATTCTCCTTGGAAATTGGAAAACTATTCAAATTCGAAAACTGTTCAAATTCTAAAACAATTTGAATTTGAAAATTATTTGAATTTGAAAACTTTTTGAAATAGAAAACTATTCGAAATCGATTCAAAAACTTTTCGAATCGATTTGAAAATGAATAAACAAAATGAATTCTGAAAACAAATTAAATGAATGAAACAAATATAACTAAACAAACTTACGTAAATAATGAATCGAAACAAAACGAAACAAAACAAATGTTCTTGCTTTGCACATGTCTATTCAGGATTTTTCACTCTTGCTGGTGAGAAAGTTTGGTATGAACTTTGAAAAAAGGATATTTAAATAAAACTCTAATGCTCCTGGAAGAAAAAAAATCCAACATGTTCACACTGCACCTCATTAGTTAGTTCTTTCCCTATGTAGCAGTTCCAAGATCAGTGACACTGAGTTCAAAACAGACCTTCAGTAAGTGCTAAAAGGCCATATGGGCTTTTAGAATCTTGAGCTTCAGCTTGGTACCCACATCGCATATTAACTAGACAAGATATAAAAAAGCATTTATTCGGGTCTCTATCCAGTGATCATATAACAGATGATATAAATTTAAAAAAGGATAATTTTATAAGTTTACAGTATACAGTATATTATGTTATGTAGCAACCCCCTCAGTAAGTTAGGTAAGTGATGGTGTTTGTTTTTGACTGTAGGCAGTGTGGCTGCATTTATTTGGTAGGCAAAAGCACATTCTGCTCACTCTGTTCAGTGAAGCTGTGATCTGCTAGTTAGGTCTGTTCAGTGTGTTTAGCTGCTGCCAGTCTTGGCTATAGCTTCTTCTGTATCCAGGACACTTGAACACTTGAGAAGTTTCTGGATAGTAGGTGTGAAGCTATGCAGATGGCAACATGAATATGGATACAGCCCCAGCCTATCCCATAGAAGCAGGCTCTGATGGCTCTGATGGCATGCTGGGAGACTGGATTTATTCAGTGAATACACTGAGCTCTGGGTCTTGTGCCAGAGTGGAGGAGCCCAGCCTGAGGTAGGCACGCAGCTCTCTTAGGCACAGGCTGCCGTGTGGAGGCCTTAGGTGGGTGACCTGAGGGAGGAAAGCAGAGACCTAAGTTCTTAGAAGAATGTGACTGAGCGGAGCTGAACAGATCTGTCTGGTATCACTGGAGGGCATCGCTTGGAAGATTGGAAGGAGGCATCCATCTATCCTTGGGCCTCATGAGTATATACATTACTGGATGTTGGGGACCTTGTGCTCTAGCTACCCCTCTGGTGCCTAGTGATAGTCAACCTGTGTCCTGAAGAGCTCTGTCCATATATTGTCCACTAACGAGAAGGGACTTTGCTCTACTTGTTCTACTACTACTTAAAGCACAAAGGAAGATTAAGTCCTCAGTGTGCAGTTCTTATTATTGGAGTATCCCACCACTACCCTCATCCCTATCCAAGTTCTCAAAAATAAAAATAACAAAAAAAACAACATCCCCTAGACTGTTTTTTGGAGAAGAGTGAATGAGCCTGTTGTGTGCCTGGCTGTGGGGCTGAAGTTGGGAATACCTGAACAAGTATTTCATGCGGCTCCTATGGGAGTAGTGCTACAGCTATTTAGTATGTTTATTATGAATCCACCTCTCTGACCTGTATGATATCTAGTAACCTTATAAAAATCTTCATAAAATTTTATTAAAGGTCTCCTGGAGATGGCCACAGACTCTATGGGTTTCATGGACCAAGGTTCATAGGAGATGAGGTATCACAAAATATTACATAATTCATCATAATTAGTTCACTACAGTCAAAGACAATTTATATACAACTGTAAAACACTGTTAATAGAGGGTATGCAACACTTTGTTTCAAATTGCTGAAATAAAACTATGTAAAACTTTCCAACTCCTCCCCCCCAGACACCCTATGTTTTTAAAATGTTAACCTTGATATTGTTGATCTTAATTGCACAAGAAATACAGCACAAGTAGAGTTTTTCTTCTGTGCTATATATTTTCACCCCACTTGGTGCGCTGTAAGAAAACCAACTAGTAACAAGAGGCCACAAGTGGGAGAGTAGACACATAACTGTGAGACAGCTAGATAATGGGTCAGAACTTGGTGAAGCCTGCGTAATGGGGAGAAGCTACAAATCACATTTTATCTTACCTTCGTCATGTTCTTCCAGTAAATAAAAAACATGGCAGGTGCCTGGTGGAGGAGATGGCAATTTGCATGAAATAGCATAGGTTATTATAAACTTGAAATATTATAAAACACATTTTATTGCAGTTGTGTATTCCTTAAAAAATAACATTTTTTGAATACAGCTGACACATGTGCATGTCTTAATATCAGTCTCCTGTCATTTTCTGCACAGCAATACTCAGTGTTTTACAGAGGAGGAACACAAGCATCATGTCAAATATCACAAAAAAAATGTAAGATTCTAGACCCAAAGATCAATATAAATTTAAAAACACTGACGATCACACAATATATTCTTTACACATGCAGTTCTCATGTGTACAATATTCTACCCACAGCATTTCTCTTTCTGCATCACCTCAACAGACTACACTGCCCCCTTCAGGCATTTATATTTACAGGGAGAGGAGGACAGAAATCTTTTAAAATTTAGGCCACACACATCCCCTTCTGGACAGGTAATAATCCAAAATTTTCTCCAAAACACTGCAATGGCTTCAACAATACTTCGTAAACACAGTATAAAATGATTTATAAAATCATGCTTTATGACATAGTCAGTGAAGTTTTGATACATGAAGTTTTCCAAAAGGGAACATTCTGATGTGAGGAGAGAGTGGAGTGAGCAGAAGTGAACTAGCACTTAGGTCATGAGCAACCAGTGCAATAAAATGCAAATTTAAGGGTTTGCCTGATCTGCTAAGAGTCTGAGATGTGCAAAGCAGTTCATTAATCTCTACATTTCATAAGATTAGAGTCTGATAAAATTGTGTGTCTGTTTGAGCATATGAGGAGCAATAGAATGCTACTTAAAGGGCAGACACTGCTATTAATGCTCATTTTTACTCTATAAAATCTGAGGACCTTTCAGTTTAGAACACGGGAGCTACTACTGAAGGTAAGAAAACATAAGGCCCAACCCCAGGAATTAAAAAAAAATCCACCCTTGCAGTGACCCCCCCCCAGTACTGCAAGGCAGAAATACTTGTTGTGTCTAGGAGTGCACAGTAAGAGAGTAAATACTTTCCTTACTCCAGCAGGAACCCTCCAGTGCTGTGACCAGTCCCCAACAGCTTCCTCTGTAAGCTACGACTGACTCCAGTTACACTTAGGGGTTGATTTACTAAAGGGAAAAAGACTGTGCAGCTGCTTCAGAGCTTAGTAAATGAGCAGAAACTCTGCTGACTTCCATTATCCAATCATGTACAAGCAAAAATGCTGTTTTTTCTTAATTTTTCTCGCATGTGATTGGGTATTCTATGCAGAGTGAAGTCTTACCTCATTTACTAAGCTCTGGAGCAACTGCACTTGCAGAGTGTAACTGCACTTTGCAAGGTGCACAGTCTTTTTCCCTTTAGTAAATCAACCACTTAATGTCCCTGTATTGTCTGTGATGATCTCAAGGCTCTGCCAGAGCATGGTATAGAGTAAGTGATAGAGCCTTAACTTTGCACCACTAGATATAATGAACATTTAACACTTGTAGTGTTAGGGGAAGGGGGCACTGCAAATGTGAGTTTCTTTAAATTCCTGAAGTTGGACTTTAACCACTTCCCGCCCGGCCTATTGACAAATGACGGCCGGGCGGGTGGTTTATTATCCTGATCGGACGTCATATGACGTGATCAGGATAATCCGCGATTGCGCACCCGCGGGGGCGCGCATCGCGGCGATCAGTGGTGCCGTGGGTCAGTATGACCCACCGCATTACCGACCGAGGTAAAAGACTTCCATCAGAAGCCTTTTACCATGTGATCAGCCGTGACCAATCACGGCTGATCACAGTGTAAATAGGAAGAGCCGTTTATCGGCTTTTCCTCTGCTCAGGTCTGCAGACCTGAACAGTAGAGAGCCGAACGGCTGCTCTCCTGATGGGGGGGCTGCGCTGAACATTTATCAGCACAGCCCCCCTCAGGATCACCTCACTGGACCACCAGGGAGCCGACCAGGACCACCAGGAAGCCCCACCCCCGGGAAAGCATAAGGATGCCACCCAGGACCACCAGGGAGACAACATGGAGGCCGCCCAGGACCACCAGGGAGCCACCACTAGACCACCAGGTAAGGGCAATACAGTGCACTGTAGGGATGGCACTGTGCCCATATATGATGCCTGCCAGTGCCATCCCTAACAGTGCTATATGCACCAGTGCCCACCAGTGGCACCTATCAGTGACCACCTGTGCCACCTATCAGTGTTCACCTGTGCTACCTATCAGTGCCTACCTGTGCCACTTAAAAGTGCCACCTATCAGTGCCCAGCAGTGCCACCTATCAGTGCCCATCAGTGCCCAGTGCCACCTATCGGTGCCACCTATGAGTGTCTATCAGTGCCGCATATCAGGGCCATGTATCAGTGCCTGTCAGTGTTGCTTAACAGTGCCGCCTATCAGTGTCCATCAGTGCTGCATATATATATGGCCCCATCATCAGTGCAATCTGTACTGCCTCATCAGTGCCTGTCAGTCTGTCCTCATCAGTGCCCATCAGTGTAGCCACATCAGTGCCCTTCATTGAAGGAGAAAATGTACTTATACAAAGTTTTGCGACAGTAACAAAGAAAAACTTTATTTTTTTTCAAAAATTTTCGGTCTTTTTTTATTTGTAGTGCAAAAAATAAAAACTGCAGGGGTGATCAAATACCCCCCCCAAAGAAAACTCTATTTGTGGGAACAAAATAATAAAAATTTAGTTTGGGTACAGCGATGCATGACCGCGCAATTGTCATTCAAAGTGCAACAGCACTGAAAGCTGAAAATTGGTCTGGGCAAGAAGTTTTCTAAGTGCCTGATATTGAAGTGGTTAAAGTGATTCTGGGCTAAGTACACCGTGTTTATTTTTTTCATTTAAAAAATAAAAAACTTTACAACTACTTTAAGAAATCTTCCTTGAAATAAGGGCTAATTTACATAAATGGACAGTTGCTGGAGAAGTAAAATGCAGTGGATTGCTCTCCAGCAGCTATCCATTCTGACTGCAGTAGGGAGCAATGTGATGCGCGATTCAGTACATCACACAGCTTACCTTTTTTTCACTGAACTTCATTGTAGGTGTACAAAAGTACACTTCACTCATGTCACTGTACAACAACACAATGCATTGTAGCACAGCTCAATGTAGTGCAGCTCCTGGCTGTGTTGAAGTGTGAATATGACACAAAATAAACATTTCTGTGTGTCCTTGCAGTGACTGGCATTTTACAATGTCGGTCATCGCACATAGTGTGAAATCAGCCTGACTTTGATACTGACTTTGATACTTTGACTTTGATACTTTGAGTTACTGATTTGGAACTTGTATGTAGATACATTCTACATTCAAACAAGTATTGAAGCCAAAGGGTCAGCATTACAGCTAGACAAGGCAACTAAATTTCCTACCAAGAAAGGTTTATTGGCAGCTTGTGACAAATTGTTTTTATATACAGTAGATAAAGCCAAGATGCTAATTTTTACATTGTTTCGCCACCGTGATTTTTCTTTATACATATCGAAGAATTAGAGATGCAAATGATACAAAAACTGCCATTTCCCACTTCTGATTATTTAAAAATGGCTGCATGATTTAATAAAGGAGATTTCTACATTGCTCCATCTGCACTTCACTGTTTTGATCTATCTTGATATAAGACAAATTCATGTTAGCATTTTTATATTATTAACAAATCCGTTGTCAGAGAAAAAATTTTGTAAAGGCGTTTTAAACCCAGGAATGGTAAGTGGTTATTATTGAGTACCCGGTACCATTCCCCTGCTGCTCTCTGCAGAGCATTGCATATTTGTGTTACATTTCTTTCAGCACCTAGCTTCATTTACTGTCTGATGCAGTCTTATATCAGATAAAGATTTGTTTTATTCAGTTCAACATAACACGGGCTTATCTATTAACCACTTCAATACAGGACGTTTTATACCCCCTTCCTGCCCAGACCAATTTTCAGCTTTCAGCGTTCTCACACTTTGAATGACAATTACTCTCTCATGCTACACTGTACCCAAACAAAATTATTATCATTTTTTTCACACAAATAGAGCTTTCTTTTGGTGGCATTTAAGAACCTCTGGGTTTTTTATTTTTTGCGACATAAGTGAAAAAAGTGCAAACATTTAAAAAAAAAAACACTTTTTTTAGTTTCTGTGATAACATTTTGCAAATAAGTAATTTTTGTTCATAAATTTGGGCCAAAACCTATACTGCTACCTATCTTTGGTAAAAATAACCCAAATAAGTGTATATTATGTGGTCCTTGTGTAAGTTATAGAGTCTACAAGCTATGGTGCCAATCATTGAAAATTGATCACACCTGATGCACTGATGGCCTATCTCATTTTTTGAGGCCCTGAAATGTCAGGAAAGTACAAATACCCCCAAATGACCCCATTTTGAAAAGTAGACATTCCAAGGTATTTGTAAGAGGCATGGCGAGTTTTTTGGCGTTGTACTTTTTTCCCACTATTCTTGGGAAAATTAACATCTGAGATATTGAATGTGTTCCTGGTGTATTATATGTGAATAAACCCAATAAAAATGGTTTCTATCCATCGTCATATCCAAAACCGGGTTTAAATACTTGTTTTTAATGAATAAACGTTTTACAATAGTGTCTTTGATTTTTTTCACAAAAAAAAAAATTTA
>BLSH010286597.1:359781-374790 GCA_018402905.1 Glandirana rugosa | reverse complement strand
TGAAAATTGATCACACCTGATGCACTGATGGCCTATCTCATTTTTTGAGGCCCTGAAATGTCAGGAAAGTACAAATACCCCCAAATGACCCCATTTTGAAAAGTAGACATTCCAAGGTATTTGTAAGAGGCATGGCGAGTTTTTTGGCGTTGTACTTTTTTCCCACTATTCTTGGGAAAATTAAGAAATTATTATTATTGTCATAACAACAAGTTATTTCTCACACACAGCATATGCATACTTCCAATTACACCCCAAAATACATTCTGCTACTCACCCCGAGTATGGCGATACCACATGTGTGAGACTTTTTCACAGCCTGGCCACATAGAGAGGTCCAACATGCAGGGAGCACCGTCATGCATTCTAGGAGCAGAATTTTCACATCAAATTTCCTAACGACCTATTACATTTTGAAGGCCCTGGAGCACCAGGACAATGGAATTACATATAATCTATGAGGCATTATGAGTCTTTTGAAAGGTTCATTTTTTTCACAAGTCTTCAAAAAACATGGAAAGAAAATGAAAACGCTTTTATTTTTACACAAAGTGGTCAATTTATACAATATTTCTAACACATAGCATGCACATAGCAAAAATTACCCCCAAAATATATTCTGCTACTCATCCCGAGTATGGCGATACCACATGTGTGAGACTTTTTCACAGCCTGGCCACATAGAGAGGTCCAACATGCAGGGAGCACCATCATGCATTCTAGGAGCAGAATTTTCACATCTAATTTCCTAACCACCTATTACACTTTTGAATGCCCTGGAGCACCAGGACAGTGGAATTCCCCACAAAATGACCCCATTTTGGAAAGCAAACACCCTGACGTATAATCTAAGAGTCTTTTGAATGGTTCATATTTTTTCACAAGTCTTTCGAAAAACGTGGAAAGAAAATGAAAACGCTTTTATTTTTACACAAAGTGGTCAATTTCTAAGATATTTGTAACACATAGCATGTACATAGCAAAAATTACCGCCAAAATATATTCTGCTACTCATCCCGAGTATGGCGATACCACGTGTGTGAGACTTTTTCACACCCTGGCCACATACAGAGGCCGAACATGCAGGGAGCACCGCCAGGTGTTCTAGGAGCATAAATTACACATAAAATTTCATTCATTCTCATCACACTTTTGAAGGCCCCGGAGCACCAGGACAGTGGAATTACCCACAAAATGACCCCATTTTGGAAAGCAAACACCTGAGGTATATTCTATGAGGCATGGGCTGCAGATAGGTACTCGCGTATTCTGATGGGCTGCAGATAGGTACTCGGGTATTCTGATGGGCTGCAGATAGGTACTTGGGTACTTTGATGGGCTGGAGACAGGTACTCGGGTAATCTGATGGACTGGTAAAAGGTACTTGGGTACTCTGATGGGCTGCAGATAGGTACTCGGTTACTCAGATGGGTTGGTGACAGGTACTCGGGTAATCTGAAGGGCAGGGGACAGGTACTCGGGTACTCTCATGGGATGGTGACAGGTACTCGGGTGGGCAGGTGACAGGTACTCAGGCACACTGATGGGCTGGTGACAGGTACTTGGGTACTCAGATGGGCAGGTGACAGGTACTCGGGTACTCTGATGGGTTGGTGACAGGTACTCGGGTACTCTGATGGGATGATGACAGGTACTCGAGTACTCAGATGGGATGGTGACAGGTACTCCGGTACTCAGATGGGCAGGTGACAGGTACTTGGGTACTCTGATGGGCAGGTGACAGGTACTTGGGTACTCTGATGGGCTGGTGACAGGTACTCGGGTACTCTGATGGGCTGGTGACAGGTACTCGGGTACTCTCATGGGATGGTGACATGTACTAGGGTACTCTCATGGGATGGTGACAGGTACTCGGGTACTCTGATGGAATGGTGACAGGTACTCGGGTACTCTGATGGTCTGGTGACAGGTACTCAGGTACTTTGATGGGTTGGTGACAGGTACTCGGGTACTTTGATGGGTTTATGACAGGTACTCGGGTACTCTGATGGGTTGGTGATAGGTACTCGGGTACTCAGATGGGATGGTGACAGGTACTCGGGTACTCTGATGGGATGGTGACAGGTACTCGGGTACTCAGATGGGATGGTGACAGGTACTCGGGAACTCAGATGGGATGGTGACAGGTACTCGGGTACTCAGATGGGCAGGTGACAGGTACTCAGGTACTTTGATGGACAGGTGACAGGTACTCGGGTACTTTGATGGGTTGGTGACAGGTACTCGGGTACTCTGATGGGTGGGTGACAGGTACTCGGGTACTCTGATGGGTTAGTGACAGGTACTCGGGTACTCTGATGGGCGGGTGACAGGTACTGGGGTACATGTACTCTGATGGAAAGGTGACAGGTATTCTGATGGGCTGTGACAGGTACTCTTTATTGGGGGGTGATCGGTGTGCTTGGTGTGCACATCTGGTGGTAACGAGCTGTTACCGCAATCTCCCTGTCACACATGATCGGTGTGTGACAGGGAGAACCGCCGTAACTTCTCGTTACCGCGGTGTGTTTACATCACATGACCGACTGTGATTGACACAGCCGGTCACTTGGTAAAGAGCCAATTCTATTGGCTCTTTACACTGATCGGAGCTGGCCTTTGTCCGAGGGACAAGCCCCAGCCCCGATCGCCCCAGGGGCGCGCATGAGCGGCGTGCACGTAGAGATCGGTAGTGACTGGCTGTGATTGGACACAGCCGGTCACGTGGTAAAGAGAAATTTTATTGGCTCTTTATCCCGATCGGGGGGGACACGACCCCCCGGCACGCGATCGATAGGTGATCGCCGCTAGCGATAGCGAGAAGCGGCCGACGTCATATGACGTCGGCCCAGTTCGACAAAGGGTTCCTGCCAACGTCATTTTAATATGACTCGGTAAGGAACGGGTTAAAATAAAGTTAATGCATTTTTTATGTGACAGCAAAGACGGAAAGGTTTGTGCCATTTTAAAGAAAAATTAAGAGAAATAAAAAGAAACACAGGAGTTGCCATTGCTGATTTTGTCTGTTATCCTGACTTCACTGCCTTATTAGCCACTACTAGGTATGCAGAAAGGGAGTTAAGAATTTGTTTGTGGTCAATCGCATGGTAATGAAACCAGGATGAATTTACCTTTAAAACAAGTCAGTGACTTCTGACATCTGATACCTTGAACTATTGCATATAACTTAATAAATAAAATGATACTTTAATACCCTGATATAACTTAATAAATAAAATGTTGCTTTAAAAAAAGAAAAAGCGAAACAAAAAGTCAGAAGTGGCTTCCAGGTCCGCTTTATATGAATATTCAAATCACTAAGCCGATATAGTCACTCTGCTCTACATTAGAGCCTAGATCACATAAGATCACACTTACATGTTATGTGAAGAAAGAAACTGGTCAATTTAGTGTAGTGTAACATTTACCATAATTATGGTTATTTCTTAAAGAAGCTGCTCATGCTAACCTTTCAACTTCAATACTTTGGGTCACTGAGCAGACAAACAAATAGAGATAAGGGCTTATGATGTTTCTTTGATTTTCCTGAGGAGCATTCTTGTTCCAGATTGATTATGTAAACTAATAAAGCCCATGGCTGAGCATAACAGACAGGCAATGCATAGGTCTTCATTTACGCCATGTAAATGAAGACCTATGAGTTGCCTGACTGTTATGCTCAGGGGGCCATACACTGTAAATAGAAAAGTACATTTCTGTGCCTGGAAGTACAGGTGCTTGCATACCTGTACAAGTCAATGACACACTGTGGCTGTATATTGGTAAGCTCATATTAGAACACTTACATGCATACAGACAGACTGTCTGTGTCCTGGTGCACACATTTGTTCCTGTATGTAAACATCTGTATTACCGAGTGCAGAAGTATAGGCTATTCATAGTGTACGACCGTCTGTTGCCATTTGAAAGGAGCCTAACAACCAGGCAAATTGCATTTTCAGAATACGGTCAGCAATGGCAGCTTCTATGTTCTTCTTATAGGTTTACTTTAAAAGAATGGAAAACTTTATTTTTTTTTTTAAATGTCAAATAGCATAAAATTGCAGTATAAGCCATTTTGCAATTCAATATCATTACATTTTATTTTCATTTAAATGTGCAGTCAGGTAAGATTTGTTAAAATAAAAGAGCTCAGACTGGAAGAGGGAGAAATTGTACTGCAGAGTTCATGAACTAACAAGGGACATGCTAATATTAAGAGAAAGCATAGTGACAAAGATGAACTCCTCAGTGTAAAGTGTCTTCTTCCACCATTTAATCACAGGCTAGGGGAGGGACAAAACTTGCAAGAGATACTTAAAGTGTTTTTTTATTATTATTATAGAGGATTTATATAGTGCCAATGGTTTGCGCAGCGCTTTACAAAATGAAGGCAGACAGTACAGTTACATCACAATTTGGTACAAGAGGAATCAGAGGGCCCTGCTCGTTAGAGCTTACAATCTAAGAGGGAGGGTCAATTAATACAAAAGGTAATAGCTGTGGGGGGTGAGCTGATGTAGAAAGTAAGACAGTTTATTAGTTAGATGCAGGATAGGCTTCTTTAAAGAGAAAGCTTTTCAGGAATGGTTTAAAGATGGATAGAATAAGAGACAGTCAGACAGACTGGGGTCGGGAGTACCAAAGAATGGGAGAAGCTCTAAAAAAATCCTGGCGGCGAGCATGGGAGGAGGTGACAAAGGAGCTAGAGAGCAGGAGGTCTTGGGAGGACCGAAGATGGTGGCTTGGTTGGTATTTTGAGACAAGGTTAGAGATATAGCTGGGGGCAGAGTTGTAGATGGCTTTGTAAACTATTGTTAGTACTTTAAATTTTATTTGTTGGGTAAGTGGAAGCCAGTGAAGAGATTAGCAGAGAGGGGTGGAGGACACTGAGCGGTTAGTAAGGTGGATAAGTCTTGCAGCAGCATTCATTATGGACTGAAGGGGGGATAATGTATGTAAAGGTAATCCAATGAGGAGAGAGTTGCAGTAGTTGAAGCGAGAGAGTGAATTAGAAGCTTGGTGGTGTCATTGGTTAAAAAGGGGCGTATTCTAGAGATGCTGCGGAGGCTGAGGCGGCATGATTTGGCAGGGATTGGATGTGGTCCTGAAAAGACAGTTCAGAGTCTAGGGTTACCCCTAGCACCCTGGCATGTGGGGATGCACTAATAGTTGTGCCATTGATCTTAACAGTGAAGTCAGGGGAAGGGGCACGTGGGGGAGGAAATATCATGAGCTCAGTTTTAGATTCAGTTTGAGAAAGCAATGTGACATCCAGGCTGATATGTCTGTTAGTAAAGCAGTGATCTGTGAGGAGACTGATGGGATGAGCTAAGAGGTGGAGAGATAGATTTGAGTGTCATCAGCATATAAATGATAGCGGAAGCCATGGGAGGTTATCCGCTGACCCAGGGAGGACGTGTAGATCGAGAATAGTAGGGGTCTAAGGGCAGAACCTTGGGGGACCCCAATGGTAAGAGGAGTTGGAGAGGAGGAAGTGGAGTTGTAAGTGACACTGAAGGTGTGGTGAGATAGGTAAGATTCGAACCAACGGAGAGCACAGATATAGAGACCAAGCAAATTGAGTTTTTTGAGGAGGAGTGGGTGATTAACTGTATTAAAGGCAGCAGAGAGGTCCAAGAGTAAGAGTACGAAATAATAAAGTGTTATTAAAGTCTGATTTTAAAAAAAATTAAAATAACAAACATGTTATACTTACCTGCCCTTTGCAATGGTTTTGCACAGAGCGGCCCCGATCCTCCTCTTCTCTGGTCCCTGGCGGTGATCTTGGCTCCCAACATGCAAATATTTTTCTGCACTAACAGTGGTAACCCAGAAGTATGATCAGTATAGAATAATCTTAATGCTGGTGATCTTGCTGCCTTCTCAGGATATTGGACATCCTCAAACTGGAAACTAACAAGACAGAAAGAGAAAGGTGCACCGACCTAGTGCATTAACACAATATTATTTATTGAAAGGATTAAAAGAGCAGTATATACTCACAAACGTAATTGATATGAACAGGTCAAAACGAGTTTCCTCCACTGCAAGAAGGTCTTTTGACATAAATTGGTCTCGCCAGAAGACCAGGAGGTATCCAAATGGCTAATGTGTTTTGAGGGCGATCCCTCTTCATCAGAGCCAAAAAGTAGTGGTGGATGATCCTGGCTCCTCCTCTTCTTTTTTGTGTTCCAATAGCTAGCTGTTTCTTATGGGGACATACAGTACATGCTCGCTCCCAACCTGTGTGTCTAAGGAGCCAAGCTCCATAGACTTACACAGCGGGACTTAGGCCCGCCCCCAATGGCTCCTAATGGTGCTTGAATGCTGTGTGAAGAGGAAGAAAGGGGAGAATAGAGTGAAATCTCCTCCTACAGGAACATTCAGCACTTGCCCGGACACTACATATATCATATACCAATCATCTAAAAAGGTACATAGTGGTATTATTTTAATGAAAAACATACATTTCTAGGTTGTGAGTGCTGCGGGGGTGAAGATGTACTATTGTTATATTCATGGGTTTAGTAACACTTTAAGAACAAGCATCAAAAATCAGGTCTCCTGACTTGCCAGACATGGTTGTACTGTGTGTCAATGCTGTGTAAGCCCTGGCTCACATTGGTGCGATTTGGCATGTATTTTGACCCGCAGAGGCAACCCCCACAGATGTCTCTGACATTGCATCTGAAGTTGGTACTGACATGTGGGAATGACCATTTCATCCCCGCACCAATGTGAACCTAGGCTGAATCTCAGAACTAGATTTATAGAAATACAGATCCTTTGGCAGGTAAGCAAGCTCCCATGTATGCATTTCATAGTTCAACAGGAAGAGTCTGGGAGATTAAACATAGAGCTCTCACACCAGCATACCAGTGATTTAAGAGCATATTGCCCATCTTTGCTAGCAAATACCTAGGAAGCCAGAATATTATGCTCTATAAAACACAGGTTATAAAATAGAAAATAAAACAATTATATTACCATGTTTCTGTATTTTTCCTAAAGTGATAATAAACACAATTTAAGCAGTTAATTTATTTACTTACTTTGCAGCTCCTTTGAATGTGCAGCTCCTTTGAATCCTTGCCTATGTTCCAAATGAAGCTGGTGCCATGACCACTGCCCCATATTTCCTGTTTTAGGGTTACTCCTTTCTCTTGCAGCATCCTATGGAGTCATCCTTGCATGCAGGGACTAGCGTTGTGTTTCCCTACACTGTATGCCCCATAGCATAGGATATCAAGGCACTCCCCTGCCCCTCCCTCCTCCTGGATGTTCAAGGAAGCAGCCCCTAAAGAGCAGGGACCAGCCCATTGAAAGTTGTAAACTGCAAAGCTGGAGTAAGAATTTTAATAAATAGTTTAGAGGGGAATGTTTGTTTTATTGTGCTCAATGTGTTAAACTAAAAAATGCTGAGGGTTTAATACTACTTTAAAGCGATTGTAAAGTCTTGTTTTTCAATAAAAATAACAAACATTTTATACTTACCTGCTCTGTGCAGTGGATTTGCATAGAGCAGCCCCGATCCTCCTCTTCTGTGCTCCTGGCCCCTCCCTCCTGTAGAGTGACCCCGCCACAAGCATTTTACTATGGTGCACCTAAGCCGAGTCACAGCTCCCTGTGTCCATTCAGACATGGAGCTGCTGTCTGGCCCTGCCCCCTCTCTCGCCTGATTGGCTGACTGACTTTGATTGACATCAGTGGGAGCCAATAGCGTGGTGCTGTGTCTCAGCCAATCAGGAGGGAGAGTCTCGGATGGCCGGGAAACTTGTGGACATCACTGAATAGAGATGGGGCTCAGGTAAGTATTAGGGGGTTTTGGGGCGGCTGCTGCACACAGAAGGCTTTTTATCGTAATGCATATAATGCAATAAGATAAAAATACTTCTGACTTTGCAACTCCTTTAAAGTGATTGTTAAGCCACTTGTATAAAAAGTTCCCATCCTCTCTGTATTATAACAAGAAGTTGTCCTGTGTCTGTGTTATGACATATACATATATACTTCTCTGTATAGATAACACACCTTCTTACTATGATCAGTTGTCATTTTTATGCTCTTCTCTCTCAGCTCAGAGTTCCTGAGGGAGCTTCTGAGCACTGCTGCTGACGTCAGCTGGAGAGAGAGAGTTGTGTTGTGTTATCTATATACATAAGGATATTTCTGATATAACACAGACACAGGGAACTTAGTATTCTAATACAGAGGAAATAGGAGCTGTTAGAGTTAATTATGAGAGCAGAGAGGAGAAGCTAGGAGAGGAAGAGGGAGGGGGGAGTTTAAGACAGGCACACACTAAGTCCAGCCCCCATACAGTTAGTAACACACACAGGGAACACAGTTAACCCTTAGAGCGCCCCCTGCAGGTTAACCCCTTCCCTGCCAGTGACATTTATACAGTAATCAGTGCATTTTCATAGCACTGATCGATGTATAAATGCCAATGGTCCCAAAAAAGTGTCAAAATGGTCCGACATGTCCGCCACATTATCACAGTACCATTACTAGTAAAAAATAAAAAATAATAAAAACCCCATAAATGAACTCTCAACATTGGTAAACGTGGCAACTTTTGTGCAAACCAGTCATTATACGCCAATTGCGATTTTTTTTTTGACCAAAAATATGAGGAAGAATATATATCTGCCAAAACTGATGAAAAAATAGATTTTTTTAATATTTTTTTTGCAATATATATTTTAGCAAAAAGTAAGAAATAGTGTCACAATTTTTTTGTTTATAGCAGTGATCAGAAATGATGCAGAGGTGATAGAGTACCACCAAAAGAAAGCTCTATTTGTGAGAAAAAATGGACGCAAATTTTGTTTGGGTACAACGTAGCACGGCCGCGCAATTATCAGTTAAAGTGACACAGTGCCAAATCGCAAAAAGTGCTCTGGTCTTAAAGTGGGAAATCCTTCCAGGGGATGAAGTGGTTAAGTACTAGTCATATTAAATAAAGCAGTTTTCTAAATTAAAGTTCCTGAACAGTGCACCGTTTTTTTTTTTACTTTTCTATGAACAGTTCAGTTTGTTTTAACCTTAACTTTGCTCCAATCCAGTTTGGCATTGCTTGCCACATTTGATCACTGGTGCAGTTGGTGATTTATTTTCACATGCGTTCCTGCTTAATAAGCTGCTAGTTTGGAAGCATTCAGTCAGGCTAATTATTTTATCATTATCAACAATGAGTGTAGGAAGGTTTTAGAGTTAGCTGCCAAAAGTATGAAATTGAATTGACATGGGAAGGACTGTAGAGCGATAAAACCAGGACATTGAATTTATATCACAAGAACAATTGCATAAATCAATTCACGTTATACCTTAAGAAATTGAGTTTTCTCCATACATGACTGCATATGTCTTGCAGCTTTAGATTAAGTTACAGAAAAGTGTCAGCATATTGGAATCCTATTGGATGAATAAATTTAGCAGGCTTAGTTGGCACACAGGACACATGACTGCACCATTATGTGATATCTGTGAAGGACATGCCCAGAAGAGCTTGCAATTTATTTCTTTGTGAATTGGTATGTCATTACATTCTGTTGGATATACAGGAATTTAATTTAGTTCCTTTGCTTAAACCATTATTTTGAATTTTAGTGAAATTGTGAGAAGAATTTGATATACGCTTCACAATGTAATCAGTTGAAGTTTGATTGGTGTTCCGTGTGTGGACTGCTAAGTTACATATCCCTGAAAAAGGTTTACATCATTTACTAATCCTGTGGATCTTAAAGGAAACCTTTACTGAGCAAGCACGGGGGCTTCCATTTCAGTCCTTTGTAATGCTAGCTCCATGGATTTTTATGATTAAACAATAGTTTCAGTACTCAGACTTTTCCCTGGAACAAGTATGAGTTTTGACTTCACTCTGAATTCTTGATCTGCTTGCTTGTTCCAGGTCAGTGACTGCAAAGCAATGGAAGCCAGAGACAGCCGAACAGCTATCACTTTTAGAGGTTAGCAATGGCTGCCTCTGTATTTGTTATCATACAGATTTCCTTTAAAAGGGAATGACTGCTGTATAATGACCACTAACTACTTTAAGCCCCGGAAGGATTTCCCACATTAAGACCAGAGCACTTTTTGCGATTCGGCACTGTGTCGCTTTAACTGACAATTGCACGGTCTTGCGAAGATGTACCTAAACGAAATTGCCGTCTTTTTTTTACACTAATAGAGCTTTCTTTTGGTGGTATTTGATCACCTCTGCGCCACTTATGATCACCGCTATAAACAAAAAAAGAGCAACAATTTTGCAAAAAAAAAAACAAACAATATTTCTTACTTTTTGTTAAAATACATATCCAAAAAAAATATAAAAAACAAATGTATTCATCAATTTGGTCCGATATATATTCTTCTACATATTTGTGGTAAAAAAAAATATTCCAATCTACGTTTATTGATTGTTTTGCGCAAAGGTTGCCGCGTTTACAAGCCATGAGAACTAATTTATGGCATGTTTACTATTTTATTTTTACTGGTAAAGGGGCAATATGTGATTTTTTATCGGGACTGTGGTATTGCGGCAGACACATCTGACATTTTTGGCACTTTTTTGGGATCATTGACATTTATACAGTGATCAGATCTAAAAATAGCCACTGATTACTGTATAAATGTCACTGGCAGGGAAGGGGTTAACCTGCAGGGGGCAATAAAGGGGTTAACTGTGTTCCCTAGGCATGTTCTAACTGTGTGGGGGCTGGGCTGGCATGGGCATAACAGATCTAACTGATCCCGGTGACAGGGATCAGTAGATCAGTGGTATGTCCCCTGTCAGAGCAGGGAACCGCCGTGTTTACATTGGCGGTTCCCCGCTTTTCTCCTATTGTAAGCAATTGCGGGTCGCCTGCGGACATCGAGTCTGCCCGACTCACAGCCACACTCCTGGAGCTCGCAGCGGGCACGAGAGCATGGCGGCGGCGCGAGCTCGCCCCCTAGCTGTGCATGCGGGAACTGCTGTTTATAGATGTATATTTGTGTTATTCTGCCACCTTGCAGAAGTAAATGTATGTGACATGGTCCGGAAGTGGTTAAAATCTTTCGTTTTCTGTTCTGCCAGTCCTAACATAACATGACTTTATCACAGGTATATGGCACTAACCTCTATGTGTGCAGTGTGTACCAGGCAATGGGCATCCAAGGGGGGTAGGACACACTGTACTCTTTCACACTATACACAACATGATCTGTGGCAAGGCATCAAGATTTCAATTAAATAATGCCCATTCTATAGGTGGGGGCTGCAGCTGCAACTATCACTCGCAGTGGCAGTGCCAAATGGGGAAGAAGGGTGCTTGGGTGGTCTTACAGCACCCCCATCTGCTAGATACCTACCAGGGTTTCCACACCTCAGCACAATCACTACGCAGTGCAGACTATACCTGCAGAAGAGAGAAGGTGCGTTGCTGCAGCCCCCTTTCCTTGATTTGCTAGGGCGAGTGCTGTGACTTGCCCTAGCAACCCCCCCCCCCCTTTAGTCTCTTCCACAACTGAATATGCCAGCTAAGGAGCCCCAGGGAAAACTATGCCTACCTGTAACATGCAGTAGGAGGTAATCTTGACAAAAAAAATGTGGCTGTGACTGTCTGCCACATAGTTCTTTTGCCTTTGATCAATTAAATCACTGGTCCCCACCCAAGAAGTTATGGCATCATAAGTTTTGTGTTGGCACATCTTTACTTGACTTTACATTACTTACTCTATTCTGGTCCAAGCCCCAGCTTATCTTTCCATGAGCGACCCCTCTCCTCGCTCTGTCTACTGTTTCTCCCTTTCCCTTTCTCTTCCACCTGGTCTTTCCCCTCCTCTACTCCCCCCATGTGCCCTCTTTGCTTTATCTCCCCTCTCTGCACTCTCTCACTTCCCTCTGCTTTCTCCCCATGCTCTCCACTCTGCCCCCCCCTCTGCTCTTTCCCTCCTTTGCTTTTTCTCCCCCTCCTCTCTCTTTCTCTCCATTTTGCTCTCCTTCTCCCCCCTCTGCTTTCCTGTCCTCTCTTTCCCTTCTGCTCTCTCCTCCCTCTGCCCCTTCCCACTTTCTCCCCCTTATGCTTTCCATCTCTGCTCTCTCTCCCCCCACCCTCTACCCCCCTCTGCTCCCTCCTCCTCCTCTGCTCTTTTTCTCCCTTCTCCTCTGCTCTCCCCCCTCACTATCACCTCCTCTGCTCTTTCCCCCCACCCTATATCCCCCTCTGCTCTCTCCATTTCCTCTGCACTTTTTCTCCCTTGTCTGCCCCCTTCCCTGTTCTCTTACTATCTTTCTCTCTGCTCACTCCTCACCTTCTGCTCTCTCTTTTCATCCACTCTTTTATTGTGGCAGGGGTGGTTATTGTGCTGGTGTTCATTGTTGTTCTGATGGTTATTGTTGTGCTTTTGGTTATTGTTTGCCCTGGCACTTGCTGAGGATTATTGCTGGATGTTATCATTGAT
This sequence comes from Glandirana rugosa, assembly GCA_018402905.1. NCBI lineage: Eukaryota > Metazoa > Chordata > Amphibia > Anura > Ranidae > Glandirana > Glandirana rugosa. Next base: position 362,340 of record BLSH010286597.1, on the reverse strand, counting down.
GGCCCTGACACTTTCTGGGGGTAATGAATGATGGCCATGACACTTGCTGTAAAGAGTATTTATACATACAATTATGGGGGCTGAAGCACTGGTACCTGATGCTTGAGACCAAGAGGATGGGGGGGGAGGTGCTTATTTGCCATCAACCTGTTCCCCAACAGCCAATGCTCCTTTTTTTCTTTGAATAAATATGAAATGGTTCAAAACTCTGATAAGGTTTTTTTTTCCTGTCCAGTGGGTGCAACTCTGTAAAGGCAAATCTCCTCTTAGTTTTTTGTCACTGGAAAGAGTATTTTCATTGAAAAATGTCCTGGTGACAAAGCTTTGGATTTTTATTTACTTTCAGTATTGATGATTGTGGCCACCAGGAGAAACAGGAAGAGTTAATTTGCCTAGCTGGGAATCAGTCAGCAATAGAAACCTGACAGGAGTTATAGACCCTCACCACCAATAAGTTTGGGCTTTAGTTTTACTTTAATATCTTTTCTATTAGTAGTGATGGCTATCTGTAACGCAACAATGAAGACTTTTGATTCCCTTCTGTCTAGAAAGATCCAAAGCTACAGGAATTAATTTGAAAGCATTGACAGGGAATCATTTTCTTTCCCCACCATGAGGATACATTATAAACTGCTTCATGAGTTTTGTCTTCTGGTTCATCGCTATTTAGGTAAAAGTAAGGTTGAATTAAAAAATAATAAAGACCAATATACATCACATTCAGCTTTTTGTGTGTTGTGTCCACTCAACGTATGCCATAATTTATCCACTTAGCAGACAGAACCTTCTCTATTCAAGTGTTCATTGCCTACAGGGCAGCCATTTGTAGATGTCAACCAATATGCAAGACAATGCGCTATTTTAATCCTATTTTAATGTGAACACACAGGCAGTACATTTTTTGCTAACCTTTCTATGAGGTGTAACAAGGAGCAACATATTTCACACAAGCTATGAGTGATTCATTATAATGTCAAGTGAAAAGTTTAAATTTCCTAATGTAGGGATGGCTTGCTTATTTATATGTGGATATTGTCCCTGAATTCTAATATGCTCATCTTGTCCAAAATGTTTTCTAAATCTCATTTAGCACATCAATATTGTCTAGACTGAATGATTTTATAGTACAAAATAAAGTTCCAAAGTGTATATTCATTTCTACTCCGGTATATTTGATATATTCCCAGCCACTTTGGGGTGGTGAAAGCAGGGGATGAATTTATTCTGCCTTAGACTGTCAGTTTGCCTACAGTCTCTCAACCAGCCTCTTTCTTTTTGTATCACACTTTCACTATCTGTTGAATAAAACACATCTGCTTCGAAAGACAAAATGAATGGCATATTGGAAAGCTATATGTACAGCCAGGTCCATAAATATTGGGACATCTACACAATTTGAATCTTTTTGGCTCTATACACCACCACAATGGATTTGAAATGAAACAAACAAGCTGTGCTTTAACTGCAGACTTACAGCTTTAATTTGAGGGTATTTACATCCAAATCAGGTGAACAGTGTAGGAATTACAACAGTTTGTATACCGTGGGTACGGAAAGTATTCAGACCCCCTTAAATTTTTCACTCTTTGTTATATTGCAGCCATTTGCTAAAATCATTTAAGTGAATTTATTTTCCTCATTAATGTACACACAGCACCCCATATTGACAGAAAAACAAAGAATTGTTGACATTTTTGCAAATTTATTAAAAAAGAAAAACTGAAATATCACATGGTCCTAAGTATTCAGACCCTTTGTTGTGACACTCATATATTTAACCCAGGTGCTGTCCATTTCTTCTGATCATCCTTGAGATGGTTCTACACCTTCATTTGAGTCCAGCTGTGTTTGATTATACTGATTGGACTTGATTAGGAAAGCGCACACCTGTCTATATAAGACCTTACAGTAAATTAGAATTATGAGGTCAAATGAACTGCCTGAAGAGCTCAGAGACAGAATTGTGGCAAGGCACAGATCTGGCCAAGGTTGCAAAAAAAATTTCTGCTGCATTTAAGGTTCCTAAGAGCACAGTGGCCTCCATAATCCTTAAATGGAAGACGTTTGGATTACCAGAACCCTTCCCAGAGCTGGCCGTCCAGCCAAACTGAGTTATCGGGGAGAAGAGCCTTGGTGAGAGAGGTAAAGAAGAACCCAAAGATCACTGTGGCTGAGCTCCAGAGATGCAGTCGGGAGATGGGAGAAAGTCAACCATCACTGCAGCTGACGTAGAGACCTCGAGTCGGTGTCACTAGAAACCCAAGAAGAAATGGAGAGAGTGGTTCCGAGAAGAGGGGCTATTGAGTCAAACCGACCTGCCGGTCGAGACCCTTCCCAAGACCATTAGGTTTGCAGAAGGTAAATTCCTAATACCTCCGGTGACACGAGAATCCTTGGAATTTACGTCGTCTTTAAAAAAAACGTTGGAACCGGTCTAGACACGGAACGGTGTTAAGACAGAGACTCGAGAAGTCCGTCAAGTAAACTGGAGTATTAAGATTAAATGACATTCCAGAATATATCTGTCCACACGCGAAAGGATTAGTTCAGGTTAGTCAT
>BLSH010286597.1:326725-352499 GCA_018402905.1 Glandirana rugosa | reverse complement strand
TATGAATGATTAATGATTTTCACGGACTCCTTTGTGTGTCTCGTGAAGACCTCTTTGTTGAATTAGAACCACACTGTTAAGTACAAACTTGGCATTTGACTCCATACATTCCCATTACATTTGCAAATTAGTTTTGATTACAATATAAAAAATGAAACAACCTTAGGGAAACTAATCAACCTTCAGAAATTGCAAGAGGGGAAAAAATGAAATATATACACCCTATGGCTGATGGGTGACTCAATAAATGAGCTCTAATAAGATTAGCCAGGGTCTCCCCAGGGAAAGCACAAACTAATTTCACCTCCCACGCTCAGTCAGCATCAGCGCTAGATGTAGACTAAAAGCAATTAGCAAATGTAATATAAAATCACTGGGATTTACTTTCAAAATAGCTGTTCAGATGTTTTACATTGTTTTGAGAAATGAATTTAAATTAAGAATAAGGTGGAGCTATTGGAGAAGCGTCTTCCTGTGTTAGAAAACAAGAAAAATGTTTAGGTTCTGTTATTCCTGGTAGGATAAGGAACTTACAGTTACTTAAATTTACTCTAGGCAAACAGCCAAATGCGGTGGAAAATGGCCCCCAGGTCTAATCCTGGACTTGAATTGAAGGATTCTACCCGGGACTTTTTTTCAGATGGAACTTGGTGGAACTCAGTTCCACCACCTTTAGCTCAGGCCTTCTGCTCCTTTCTCACCACTATCACTTGTAAACACAGAAGTCCAGCTTCTGTGTTTATCAGTGGCAGCTTATCTCCCAACAGCTCCCACAGATCTGATCTGCTGAGCGGCTCCCACAGAATGCAGGATGGGGACAAGGGATATGAAGGTGCCTGGGGTGCAGTGCAGATTCCAAAACCCCTACTGGATGATCTCCTTGCAAGTGATAGAGGCAAAGCCACCTACAGTGTGTGGGGTGGTACTAGAGCTGACTGATATTTAATGCACCTTTAAGACTCTTCCACTGTAAGCGAAAATTGACCACACCATTTTATGTGGTTTGGAGGGTGTGTGTGGGGGGGAGGGGGTTTTGGAGGATCATGGTTGAGTTCCTGCACCTATTTTCTGAGAAAAAAAGCCCTGATTCTACCTAAAGAATTTGTCGCACTTCCTGATTACATAATAAATCTGCATCATCTCCTCTGTCTAGTGGGCTGGATTGGATCTGACTCAGGGAGCAAAAATGCTAAACCTGAAAGTAGCAGAATGATCTTCTTTACCAGCAGGCTTCATCTTTTTAGGATACATTTGGATGGAAAATTCACAGATTTGTAATATGTAGCAAAGTTTCTGTAACACTCCCTCAGACCTTCTTCAAGAGGGCTTGTTTTGTTAACAGCTTCTCAAGAGTAGAATGAGATTTATCTTTTGGCTCAGCTGGTTATTATTCTTGCATCCAGAGGACAGGCTAGTACATAGGCTGGGTTCACACCTATATGAATTGGATGTGGGTTTCCCCGCAATCTAATTCGCATGGCGGGAAATTATGACCAGCTCTCTATAGAGCTGGTTCATACATCTCTGGGGCAGCTCTGGAGCGGATTGCACAGGAGTCCTGTCCATCTTTGGCTCAGTTTCAGGGCTGAATTCAGGCAAAATTTCAGCCCTGATTTGTCCCTGAAACAGAGAACAGGGACGCACCGTACCCCTGCTGTGAGCAGCTCCACATTTTTAATCAAAGCTAATCATATATAAATATAAGTCCACTATGTCTACAACTCAGATAGAATGTATCTCCATAAGGGCTAGCAGGGTTGCCAACCCTTAGTAAATTTACTGACAGTTTGTAAAAATCTGATGATTTTTACAGTGGTTGAGTCAGTAAATGTTAAATAAATTTTATGTCAGTAAAAACCAGTCCCTTTTTTTAGACAGGTTTTGTGTTGTTTTGACAAGTGTAATAAAGAACCCCTTGACAGCTTAATGCAACATCAGCAGCCATTTATCCAGGCAGAGTTTGGAGCCAGTTTGGATTATTTTTAAATAGAAGCAGGCTGAAGCCAGTAGCAGAAGTAGCAGGCATCACAATTTGCTGATCCTTCTCCTCTAGTTCTGGCTACAGTGTGATTTAACCTGCCTGCCACCTATCTGCATAGATAGGTAGTTTGAACCCAATGTTTGTCTGGAAGCAACAGCTTCTGAAGCATGTGTGTCCATGGCCCCATGTGCCCCTCATCTACAATACACTTTCCTATTGAGTAACCTATCCTGCTCTTCTGCAGCCGCAGTACTTCAGGTACTGTCAAGGAGGGGGAATTGGAAGTGGAGCACTGTACTGGTGGAGGGGGCAATTTGGGGGAAAGGAGGCACCCTTGTACTCTGCACTCTGTACTAAGCACACCCCTGAACTCTGCGCTCTGTATGTAGCGCACCCCCGCAACCCTACACTCTATATGCAGCGCACCCCAAAACCTGTACTCTTTAAGTAGCGATAACTTTCATCCTGAACTCTGTCTGTAGCACACACTTGAACCCTGCACTCTGTATGTAGTGCACACCTGAGCCCTGCACTCTGTACTTAATGTACCCTCCTGCAGTCAAACCAACAGGGGAGGAACAGCGCTGAACCACAGAAAATAGAAAAATAATCCTCAGTATAAGTATGTAAACAAGGAATTTTTATTCCAAAGGGTTAAAACAGATAAAGCATGAAATATGTGGTGATTAAAACAAAGAGATCAATGTAATGGACCAGTAGCAGCCAAATGACCCTCATATGGAATATATGCATAGGAGCAGACAGTAACTGGGCTGGGGCTGCAATAGATGTCACATAGGCTCAGCAGAGGGGTAGTCATGCCATGAAGCCAGCAGTGAGAAGGCTGCTACTTGTGGGAGGACCCACCATGGGATCTGGAAGTGGGGCAGGATGGTGACACCAGCCCGAAAAGCCAGAAGTGACATCAGCTCCAGGCGGAAGTGGAGATAGGAGGTCCAGGAGCTGTGGGCAAACCCTGGCTGAGAGAGGCACTGGTGGCCAAGAGCAGAGTGAAAGTGACAACTCAGGCAGGGACTACATGTTTCGGGGTCTGGTCTTTCTTACGGTCATGAGTTGTCAACAAGAATTGAGCCTTTAAGTAGGTAATGAGCAGGGAGGGGGGACTGGCAAGGGGAGGGGTGGGGAGAAGCCTTGTATCATCCATGGCCCCACCCCTAGGATTATAACTCAATACACCCATACAAACAGATGATAAACTAAGGTGTCATGTCAACTAGTTGATTAAACCAATATATATACAGCACACACAAAGAATGGAACCAAGGAAAAAATAAATATATAAAGATGAGAATAAAAATAAAATTGAAACAATTATTTATGTAAATGAAGAGAAAAAATTAATAATGATAATTAATAAATAAAAATATACCAAAACATAGAAAATTTTAAAAATCTAAAAATGTTACCAATAATGAAAAATTAATGACAATGAAATGTGCTAAATTACAAATAAATAAATTAATGAACAGAATTGGTAAACACATGCATGTTAAAATTCATGCGTACTTATACAGAGAAACGCTGCATGAGCCAGGCAAAAGAACAGTATTAATGGTGTAGTAGCTAAGAGAACCATAATATTTAGCTAGTGGGAGTGTCCACCACTCTATGACTATACAGACTTCCAGTTCTTCATTCAACCCAAGGGGTGACAGTGTATTCAATATGTATATCCATAGGGTTTCACGTTGACATAAACGCAAGAATCTTTCATTTTCCATCAAGCCATTTGTGGGTATAAATTCAATGGCCAGAACTGATAGATCTTTAATGTTCCTTCCGTGATGAGTGGCAAAGTGGCGGGGAACACTATGTTTCTTCTCACCTTTCTTGACCTTTCCTTTCTTAATGAATCCGCTGTGCTCACCAACTCTCATACGCAGGGTCCGAATGGTGCGACCCACATACAATAAGTTGCATGGGCACCGCAGGACATACACCACAAACTGGGTGGTACATGTGATAAATTGCCTGATAGAATAGGTGTTACCAGAGCTATTTTGAAAAGAAGCCTGGCCATGGGTGAAGAACTGGTGGGTGAGGCAACTTTTTTTCTTGCATTGAAAAATACCCACCCTTTTGTCAAAGTAACTTCTGATATCCATGGTTTTAGTCTGTTCATTACGTTTAGTTTTACTGAGTGCAATGCTATTTTTCAAGGAACGAGCCCTCCTGAAGACCACTTGGGGAGAGATAGGTAGATGCGGACCTAGTTTGGGATCTGAGCAAAGGATGCACCAATATTTTTGGATGATTTTGGTAATGGCCTTGAAATTGCCATTAAAGCCAGTAATACATCTTACACTAGAGTTGCAAGGCACAGTGGTAGCACTGGTAGCTGGGTGTCTTGTAGCACAAGAATCACCAGCTTCCTGAAATAGATCCTCTGGATAGCCTTTCTCTCCGAACTTACAAGTAATTTACTCTGGGCAATATAATTGGAATCCCTTGTGCAGTTCCTTCACAATCTCAAATATTTCCCTTTCAGTATGTTCTTCTTCCATGAAGGGTGGTGGCAACTGTCAAAATCCAAATATGAGTTGCCACCCACTGGCTTGGAGTGGTTGATGGTGATGATAGAACCATTGTTATGGGTCAGTTCCAGATCCAAAAAACAAGATGGACGGGGTCGATGATGTGTGTGAATGCAAGGCCTACCGAATTGGTGTTGCAAAATGCAACAAAGGCCAAGAACTCATCCACAGACCCATCCCAGATGATGACCACATAATCAATATACCTGCCATAAAAAATTAGATGTTCAGCATAGGGATTATTGTTTCAAATGGTGGATTGCTCCCAATAGCCCATGGTTATATTAGCATAACAGGGTGCAAAACTTGCTTCCATGGCTGTTCCCCTGGTCTGCAAATAAAACTTGTCATGAAAAAGGAAGTAATTGTGTTTGAGGCAGTACTTGATCCCCTCAAAAATGAACCTATCCTGGCGGGAATTGTATTGCAAGTCTTTGGATAGGAAGTGGTTGAGAGTTCTCAAACCTACTTCATGGGGAATAGAGGTATACAATGAACAAACATCAAGCAATGCCCAAAGATAGTGGTTCTCCAAGTGGTAGTTCTGAAGGATGCCTATAACATGCCTGAGTCCCTAATGAAGGAGGGAAGATTTTGGCTGAAGAAACCAATCAATATATTGGGAGAGAACTCTAATGAAACAGTTTGTGCATGTCACTATGGGCCTACCAGGGGGTTGGAGAGGGATTTATGCACCTTCAGAAGGTGAAAAAAGGAAGGTAAAAATATGGGGTGCTGCAAGAGGTGGGTGTAAGAAACAGATTCTCCTTCTTGCTAAGGACCCCATCCCTGGTGGCACCATGGACCATTGCTCTCTTTGTAATGCATAACAGAAATGGTTTTTCAACTGTGTAGCACTGCCCCCTTGAGGGCTGCTTAAAATGACCTGTTCATCTGCACTGCCCTGACCTGAACCCTCCAACCCACCTGACACTCTGGGTTCAGACATCTTCTTGCAGGCACCTTTAAATGACACTCCAACACAAGTTAAATATATATTCTCTTAGGTTTTACTGGAGTAAAGATATATGTACAAGGGGGTTATTGATCAACCAAGTCGTGAATAACAGCCACGACTCAGTTTAGGCATACCCCACAAAACAGCTTAATTACAGTTCTATAACACAGGTGCAAGATATATATATATGTACAGTGGAATAACAATTAGAGAATAAAGCAGGTGATCATAAAGAATCCACTAGTTACTGCAATATGATACCATGCTAAAGGGAAACCCCAGGCCAGCTTATAAACCTGTATGTCTTAATGAGAGACCAGTTAGAATAGGAATAGGATAGGGGTGCTTTAACTAATAGTAACAGCAATGTCCAGAGTGCAGGTCTGCAATGGTCTTCACCGGCAGTTGGAGCTCTTTAAATTGTATCCAAGAGATGGCACAGTGATGTTAAGGTAAGCAGGACAGCTTAAACTGGCTAGTGATATTCCTTAGAGTAGTTTTGGATATGGATGTCTATGTACAGTGTCTTATGTAATGCAATACAGTGTTTCAATGGTCGAGGTGTCTGTATACAGTGTGCAACAAGATAACCAGGTAGGGATTTTGAATGGTGGGAGACAGCTCTTTCACCAACTGAAGAGCAGGATAGGAACCTCCCGAACAGCGATTCCAGATAAGACATCCTTCTGTGGAATGAACAGAGATGACCGACCAGCTGCTGAACATGGGCAGTTGTTGGATCCGTCTGATGAGGTGGTGATGTCTTGCGAACAGCAAGCAGAGTTGGGGCTTCCTGTGCCGGAGTCACTGGATTGCTGAGGGGTAGGCCACAGCCCTCCCGCACAGCAGCGAGGAGGTGTTCACTTGAGCAAGCCCAGGAAGAAGACAGTACAAGGCGGATCTGCTGGCCCTTTTATAGTTTCTCCCAGATGTCTTTGGTGTTGCAGAGAGTCCTCTGGGATGTGTAGTCCAAGGATAGTTTCACAACCCCAGAATTTCCGCTCAAGAGACTACTAGTCCCACAATCCTCCCTGCTTGGCTCAAGGATATGATATCAGTTACCGAAGCCCAGCACTAGAGGGACACAGGAATAGATGGAGAATGACGGGGGTGGTCAGCTGAACAAGGTAACTGTAGTCCAATGTTGGCTACAACTGTATCCCAGCAGGGTGGCTAATAATTTGTCATGCAGTGTTGATATTTTAAATGTGTTTATCCTGTTTAAATATCAATTGTTTTAATTGAAATTATTTGGTTTGTCAGTAAAAATTGTGCTTTTCAGTACATTTTCCCTGTTATGTCAGTGAATAAAGTTGCAGAAGGTTGGCAACCCTGACGAGTAGGTGAGGGGAGGGGTGTTGCTGTAATTGCTACAGGCATGAAGCACAGGCATATAGAGCTCTCTACTATACAAGAAGAAAGAATTCAGCGCAGATTTATATCAGGAAATTATGATATAAGTGGCAGTACACTACAAGGAAAATTCCAAACCATAATGTAATGTCTAAAAGTAAAAAAAGCACAGCGCTATGCATAACATGGTTATAACATTATAGTCCATAAGAAATAGTCCAGAAAAAAATGTAGATTCTCCCCTGTGAGGTAAGTGCAGGCAAGGTCATGCAATGTGTATACTAGTACAAATACAAACAGATAGTAATCATTTGTCCGATATAAAACAATTTAAATCAAATTCAACATTCAAGCCATCAGGGGTCATAACCTTGGTTTCATATAACCAGAAGGATTTCCTGCAGCTCAAATGTCGAATGTAATTCCCCCCACTCTTCGAGTCACCTTCTCTATACCCCAGAATTTTAAACCCCTAGGGTTTCTATCATGACAGACTCTAAAATGTTGAGATACACTATGGGTTCTAAGGCCCTTTTTGATATTATTTATATGTTCTGCCACTATAATGGACTATAATGTTATAAGCATGTTATGCATAGCGTTGTACTTTTTTTTACATTTAGAGCTCTCTGCACATACCTGCAGCAGCCTCTTAGACAGGCAAAGCTCCAACGCTTCTGAGTAATGTCAGGTCTGCCGCAAATCCCCAATACATTCTAATTGGACCCAAATTATAATGGCCAGGCTTACTTTTCCTGTCTGAATGGCCAAAGATTAACTTATGACAGGTTTGGAAGATCGCTGCAGGCAGCATTACTGGGAGCAATTTGTATCCTTTCCAACCCCTAATCCTATTTTTTACCCCTAATCCTGTATAAAAATGTGCAGTTGTTTTAGGGCTTGTTCATAATTGTGGCAAGGACTGCGGCTCCTCTGAATAGCGATCTATGCTCTGATTTGTCAGGCGGTGAAGAGGTAATATGTTACGTTATCAATGTTTGATTCAACTCCCAAAATTCAGGATCACTGTGATGCAACCGCTTGCAATACACATGATGTGGGGCAGCTGCAGCATGACTACATTCACCTGGGGGTATACTACCCGCCACGGCCACAAAATGTGTACAACCCTGGCTTTACCGACCCTAGTTTTACTGTCCCCAAACCTCATGTGTTGATGAGCCTTTGGATCCCATCTGGGTGGGTGCATGCTACGTGTAGGGCAGACCATTCACCTCAATGGGCTACCCTTTCCTCAGAAATGCAGGGAAAGAAGTCCACACCAAAAATGCATTACATTTGCCAATGCATGGAGTACCATTAAAGATTAATGGCACCTCAGTGCATCTGCTAAGGAACAGCATGTTTGTTTGCGTGTCTGCAACTCGCACAATTTTGTGTGCATTCTCTGACATGCAGTAAGGTGAAGCAAGCTTTAGACTGAGGTGCCTAGAGACTGAAAATACTTTTCAAGGGTGTCATGACTGGAAAACATTGAAAAACACTGATTTAAATGAGTGCCCCATCTAAGCAGCTTTCTGCCAAAATCTCTGGGCGGTATTCTCCTTATAAGTCAAGCAACTTGAAAATACTTCATGGAAAATGACTTAAGATAAAGGCAGGAAAAAGACAAACTTAAATACAGACTATCTACAGTATTAAGGAATTTATCAAAACTGGAGCAGACAGAATCTGGAGCAGCTCTGCATAACAACCAATCACCTTCTATTTTCAGTGTGTTCAGTTAAAGTAATTGTAAAGTCTCATTTTTTTTTGCTTTAAAAATAACAAACATGTTACATTTAACAGCTCTGTGCAGTAGATTTGCACACAACAGCCCAGATCTTCCCTCATCGGAGCTCCAGGCCCCTTCCTGCTGTCGAGTGCCCCCACAGCAAGCAGCTTGCTATGGGGATGCCAGAGCCAAGTCACAGCTCCCTGTGTCCATTCAGACATGGAGCCGTGAACCCGGCCCGCCCCCTTTTTCTCCTGATTGGCAGGCTGATTTTGATTGACAGCAGTGGAAGCCAATGGTGCAGCACTGCTGTCTCAGCTAATGAGGAGGGGTGTCCCGGGCAGACAAGAAACTCATGCAACTTCGCTGGATAGAGATGGAGCTCAGGGGAGCTGCTGCACACAAAAGGCTTTTTTTCATAGAATGCATTAAGATAAAAAACCCTCTGCCATTAAAATCCCTTTAAGGTATAACAATTAAAGGCAGAAGCTGGTTGGTTGCCATGCACAGTTGCTCAAGATTCTGTCTGGTAAATTCCCCTCTTAGTATGTTAGTGGTTGTAGCAGTTCTATTATGCAACCTCTTGCCTTACACCATCATTGTGAAAATAATACTACAACTAGTTTTTGGCAGCAATCCCCTTGCAAAGCTAACAACAGTCACCGAGAGAAATAACATGGTCTATCATATAGCAAAGTTGTCATTAAAATGTTATGCCTTATGTTTATTTTATTTCCCTCCTTGGTCATTTTCAGTTGTGAGGATTATGGGATTGGTGAGTTATGGGCCAGCTATATAAGATTATGTGCCACATCAGGCATCTCATTTTACATACTGTTACTCTAGCACTTAACTGTTATAAATAAATAACCACTAAAATGCAGTTAAAATCAGTTATCTGCAGCCTCCATAATTCAGAAACTGGGACAAAAAAAGTTGTTTTTATCTTATGTAAGTCAGGAGAGACCTAATATGTACAGTGTGGAGGAAAGAATGGAATGGGGGATGTGGAGGAAAAATACATCAAGGGATAAATAAAAATCAGAAGGGCAGTTTTTTCAATATGGTAATGTGTGTATTGCCATGCTATAACAGTAATGATATACAAAATGCATCAGTGTGATGAGATCATAAGTCCATAAGTTAAAACGTGAGGAAAGAAACAAAAATGTATCTATATTATTGCAGTCCAAAATAAATCCTAAAAGAAAACACAGCTGTGGTGCTGAGCAGAAAGGCGTGCTTAATCCATTCATATCACCGCATGAACAGTCACCAACTGTAAGAAATACTAAAATCAGTAGTGACCATATATTACACAGATATCCACATGAAATCAAAGCGAAAGAAACCAAATAGTGTAAATCTGTAAGCACAGTACAAGATCTACTCTAAAACAGATATGCGCATTGGAAAATAACAACCCGGGGCTGTATAGCAAAGATTCCAGATACTGCTTCAATAGCAATAGAAATCCAAGTAGGCGTGATGACGTTGCATGTGTAGGCTCCTCTCAACACATTTCATCAAATATGACATCATCTAGGGCACCCATGCCATGCGAGTCCTCATGCCTATATATGTGTCAATTCAACAAGGGAGGTGATTCCATAATCAATTAGTAATTAAAACTCGATAGGTACTTCCTGTGGTTAAAAATGGCCAACACTCCTTGCCAAGCCTCATTCCCATATAGAAATGACCCCCCCAGCCGGAAGTTGAAATATCCAAGTCTCATTTTCAAATTAAAGTGGCCGTCGGACCACAAATAATATAGCCTAATTTTCAAAATAAGATGGTCAGCCCAACATTGATCAAGCCAAATTCTCAGCCATATTCTTCAGGAAAAGGAAGGCCGAACCACTAATAGCGAAGGTCAGCTGCCTGGCCCATGAACAAGCCACGATCGTATTACAGAATAGTTGGCCATAAAAGTGTATGGGACTAAATGAAACTCAACCACCGTCCAGATCTCTGTAATTTGGTCAAATTATACACATATAGCCACGGGATTATATCTTAAAGTGGTTGTTAAGCCACATTCATATCTTCATACCATCCCCTTTGTGTTCTAATCCTGTGTGTGATTTATAAAAAAAAGTCTGCTATACCTCATTTCACAGCTCTTCTCTGTGATCACATGATCGGCTGGCTTTCCTCTCTCCCCATGTGATAGATTCAGTGGGCGGGGCTGAGATTCCCCTGCTGACATCAGAGAAGGGAGGAGAGAGAGAGCCAGCCGATCATGTGATCTCAGAGAAGAGCTGTGAAATGAGGTATAGCAGGCTTTTTTATAAATCACTCACACAGGGGCACACACGATTACAAAATGATGCAGCCCTGATATATCATGGTCTGAGGAAGGGTATAGCCAGGCAGGATCAGCCAGATATTACAGGTGTTACAGGGGGGCCAAATGACACAGCACAAGCACTATGCTGTATAAAATGCTTTAGAGGGGGCAGAGCCGGCAGCCAGAGCGCATGGATGTGTAAGAACAGAGCTCCGTCTACCTGGTGGTTACTCAGCATGTCTCATCGACTCCACACAGCACCCGAACGGCTCATCCATCCCTGCTACCACTGGGGAACAAGATGCTATCCTCTGGTAAAAGAAAGGACAGAGAGGGGCAGAGGAAAATAGAGGACTTCAAGATGGCGCCGGCGCGGTGTGCAGCATGCCAGCAGAGCGACCCAGGGATCGCGGCCAGCCATCCAGACACCAAGGTGAGCACACAGGGGAGGCATTGCCACTACCATCCTCTCCATCAGATAGCCCCATCAAGCAGAGGAGGAGAACAGAGACCCACAGTGAGCCCACAGACAACACAAGGGAGGAGGGGAAGGAAATGGAGGAGGCTGTGTCGTTTGCCCAGCAGCTAGACACTTTCCCAGCAACAGGGCAGGCCATCACAGATGATATTATGAAGGGGATGCTGTTAACCCTGCGAGGAGCAATCCAACAAGACATAGAGGGCTTTATGAATACCACTAGAAAAGACCTGGCAGAACTGGGAGACAGGGTGAACTTTATTGAAACAAAAATGAGCGATTACTCTCTGGCCCACGACAAGTGGACGAGCACTATGAAGTTAAAGACGAACTGCAAGCACTGAGGTCAAAGGTCGCAGATTTAGAAGACAGGGCACGCAGAAACAACCTGACATTCAGGGGGTCCAGGAATCTATCAAGCCATCAGAGCTGCACAGCTACCTGCAGCAACTAAAACTCACTATTCTGCCTACCCTGCAGCCCATTGACCTAACAATCGACAGGGCACATGGTCTGCCAAAGCCACCCCACCTACCAGACAAAATACCCCGCAACATAATAGCGAGGCTACACTTCTACCAAGTTAAGGAGCAGCTAATGTCCTTCTCCAGACAGACTCTGACTCTCCCAGACCCATTTTCAGGCATCTCAATTTATGCCGATCTTTCCAAAGCTACTATGACGGCAAGAATCAATTTGGTCCCGATAACGAAGATACTGAGGTACCACAAAATTTTGTACAAATGGGGCTTCCCAGCAAAACTGATCCTGTAAATGCATAATGAGACTTTTACCATCTCTTTGCAAGAGAAAGGGCTGGAACTCCTCTGGACATGGGACCTCCTACCACCTGAAAATGACTCCTCTGCAGCAGAAAGACCCCCGCCTGGCGCACTCCAACAAAGACGCCAGAAAAAGAACAACAACCACTACTGATGTGACGGGCAACTTACTGCCTAGGATCAACTCTAATGATCAACACTTTGCCCACCAGCGGACTACTGCCAAGTCAAAATCGACGCAGTGCCGAGGGATTACACCACCAGTTAATCGGCTGATTTGGGTAAGACTTCTCTCTCGTGACTGTAACCCTGTTTAAGGGTACACTATTGAACCATAGTTTCCCCCCACCTGAGCTGCGATCATGTCAGCTCCCACTAAACTGTTTTGGACAACCAACCAAGTTAGCTTTAAGGCTCTTTTGTTCATTTCAGGCTATGACCCTAACGCAGGTCTGTTGAAGAACAATACCTACATATTAACCCATCCACCACATAAAAGCCAAATAGAGACCAAAATCACAGAATACTTCCAGCACAATGACAATGACCAAGTGTCCTCTCTAACCATCTGGTGTGCCCATAAAGCGGTCATCAGAGGACATCTCATTCAATTAGCTGCTAGGGAAAGGAAAAAAGAACTACATCAAATCACCCAATTACATAACAAACTATAACAGAATTGGAAAGTAAACACAAAAAAAATAACCCAGGGAATGACGCTACCCAGGGAATGACGCTATTTTAAGAGAACTGACTGAATGTAGAGAAAAACTAAAATTTGTGCTTAGATCTGAATGCGACACCTACTTCAAACGACTAAAAGTCTCATGGTACTCACAAAGCAATAGGGCAGGGAAACTCCTAGCAGCACAACTAAAACAAAAGCAACAGAGGACTAACTTGCCCATGATAAAACATCACCAAACAGGAGAAATTTATAGAAACCCCAAAGACATTGCAAACATCTTTAAAGACTTTTACAGGGCCTTGTATAACCTCCAACATGATAACTCAACCCACCAACCAACTGACAAAGAGATAGAAACCTTTCTACAAGAAATAAACTTACCTAGAATAAATGAAGACTCACAACACCAACGTAATGCTCCAATAACTGAAAAAGAAATAATGGAAGTGATACACTCTCTCCCCCCGCACAAATCCCCAGGAATTGATGGTTTCTAGGCAGAATACTATAGGACCTTCGCCTCCCAACTAACCCCGCACCTTGTGAAAGCATTCAGCCATATCACTAGGGGATACCTGTCGAGGGCCTTCTCGAAATTCGGCATTATGGGCCCCCTGCACTCGGCCATAATGTCCCTATACATTAACCCAACCGCTCAAGTACTTTCTTCTGGACTATTGTCAGATAGTTTCACACTCACCAATGGCACTCGTCAAGGATGTCCCCTGTCTCCCATCATTTTCTCCATTGGGATCGAACCCCTAGCGGAGCACATCCGCTCCACAGAAAATATACAAGGTATCAAAATTAGCCCCACAAATCACAAACTGGGATTATTCGTGGACGACATCATTCTGACACTGACAAAACCTGAGTCGTCACTCCCCACTATTAACCTCCTACTAACTAGATTTAGCCACGTCTCCTTCTACAGGGTCAACACGACAAAATGCTTTGCTCTCCCGATAAATATTACCCGCCCACAGATTTCTCAACTGAAATCTATATTTCCCTGCAATTGGGACAGTCCCTCCATCACCTACCTGGGAGTTCAGCTAACAACACCTACTTCCAACAAATATGCACAAAATTTCCCCCCTCTCTTGGCTAAACTCCAAACAGAACTCAACACAATGAGCAAATCCCAACTCTCTTGGCTAGGAAGAATAGCAGCATACCAAATGCAGACTTTCCCCAAATTTTTATACCACTTTAGGACACTTCCCATACCAATACCCCAGAAATTTTTCACAGAACTAAACAGATTACTTTGCAATTACATTTGGGGAAAATTAAAACCCAGAATTGCATTCTCCACACTCTTCCTACATAGAGCTCAAGGTGGGTTAGGCCTACCCAATGCTCGAGCATACTACCAGGCCTCAATACTGGAGCAAGCAAAATATTGGTTCTACTCTCAAGAGGACAATCAATGGTCCAACATTGAAAGAGAAATAGTACCAAGCCACAACCTGCCCGCACTCTTGATGGCGGCAGCAATCTCCCACAAATCATCTACACCTGACTCCCCCACTTTACGAGCAACGGTCACAGCCTGGGGATCCCTGACTAATACGGCATTCTATGAGGAACAACAATCCAAGCTCAGTCTGCCATTAGCATCTTACGAGCACTTAATCCCAGGTTTTTCCACTCAACAATGGACAAAGAAAGGTATTCATGTCAATACCAATGACATACTTGACCCTTCCGGGCTAGACCAACTTAAAATTAACCAAATTAGACATTTCCATACCACCAACCCCAGATTCACCATACTCCTCCCGACCACACTTTGGCACTTCCTAATCGGTAAGTCCTCATTCCCCACAAAAGGAATATCTTTAGTCTACAAATTCTGTAATCAAAACCCCTCAATCACTAAATTAAAGGCTATGAAGAAATGGGAGCAATACCTAAAAATGGAGTTCACACTGCCCCAGTGGCTAGCAGCTATTACACACAACAACAAATCTTCAGCATGTGTGGACCACTGGGACAATGCACTAAAACTACTACACAGATATTACTTGACACCCTCCAAAATGCACCTTATGGACCCCAAGATCACCCCGCTATGCTGGAGGGAGTGCCAGAACAAGGGGACCCTGTTGCATCTATTCTGGGAGTGCCCCTTCCTGAAAAACTTCTGGAAGGGCGTTTTGGAGCTTATCACAGAAATTACAAATTACCAAATGACCATGACCCCAGCTCTGGCCCTCCTTTCTATAGGCATAGATAACTTCCCCCCTCACACAAGGACATTTGTGAACCATGTGTTATTCGCAGTCAGAATCTCCATAGCACAAAGATGGCGAACCACTAACCCCCCCACAATTGAGGAAATAATCAACAGAGTAAATAACCAAGCTTTAATGGAAAAGATGTTAGCCTACAAAGAAAACAGAGCCCAATCATTCCACAAGAAGTGGAACATCTGGCTATCCTCAAATAAGTTCCTTCACCCAATTTAAATATCAACTAGTGAAAAAGCAGCAATAGGCTCTCTCACGTCACCTACACAGATCGGAAATTTGTGACTTCAGAGAAATAAAGCCATCTAAAACCCACTAGCTTATCCACGCACACCTCAGCTTACAAAGACACGCAGAGGTAACTGTCATACGACTATCCCGTTTTATTGTTGAACCGCTATGTAGCAGCAGAGGTACACACCTTCTATCTACTATTCACTAAAGTTATAGAACCCACCCACACTAAGCAATGTCTGTTTAGTTCCCAATTTGGGGTGGCAGACTGGTCCCGGTGAGAGAGGGATAGATAGCCTTAACAAGTGGGAACAAACGTAGAACCTTTATCTCAACCAGGTGTTCCAACGCCTCTATGTGAATCAACATCTGTATTGTTCACCTGGTCTTCCACCTGTAATGTCTATTGTACCAAGGTTATTGAATGTACTTTTCCCTGTTTATACTTGTTCTTCTATACTCCCAGTAAAGGGAAACAACCTTTGTAATACTTCAAATTTTTAAATAAAAATTATTGTTTAAAAAAAAATAAAATGCTTTAGAGAAACAGGATCTTTATTTTTTGGTTTAACAAACACTTTAATATAATGAAATGGTTTAAGGGTTAATTACTAAAACTAAAACTGACAATATAAGGTTGTGTAAAGAAAATGGATATGAGATGTAAAAAAAAATGAATTAATGCAAAAAAGTAAAAAAGGAGGGAAGAGGGTGAAAAAATGTGTTAAAAAAGTTAATATAAAAAAGGAAAATTAAAAAAATAGATAAATTGAAAGGGGGGGTAGCTCTTATTGAAAAATGACACACAGCACAAAAAAATGATTTTAAGTCATACAAAAGAGACAAAGTTAACCCTAAGTATTGTCACAAGTCAGTAAATAGCACAGTTGTGAGCATGTGTGGGTTCATACATTTGAAATAAACTTATTAATATGCCACTCAATGTTCATACCAAATGGGATATAGGAGTTCAGTTCATATATCCATCAGGTTTCTATTTGGGAAACCCCTCCAGGGTGCCTCATGTATATCTATTGCAATGAAAAGAGTTCCCCTAGGGTCTTTTTTATGGCAGCATGCATAGTGCTTCGGAACACTATGCTCCTTCATACCCTTCTTTATATTTTTGATGTGCTCATTAATCCTTACAGAAAAAGAGCATATAATCCTTCACACATATTGCTTACCACAAGGGCAGCAAATGAGGTAGACCACGTTCTTTGAGGCGCATGTGATGAAAGATTTAATGGTATGCGTTTTAGACGTTGCTGTGGAAATAAAGGTATTCATTTGCCTTCCCCTGAACTGGTTGATCTGACAGACCAAGCATTTCCTGAAAGGATAGTACTACTACTAATAGGGGCTACTCTAAGTTGTAAAGATGGGACCCCTCTATATATAACATTGGGTTTAATTGATAAAAGTGGACCTAAGATTTTGTCATTTTTAAGGACCGCCCAATGTTCATAATTATATACTTAGTTTGCTTGTGTTGCATAGAAAATTATGTAACCATAGATCATCTATACTTGTCAGACTTGCTAAACCCACTCTCTTTTTCTTGCAGCAAATCTCCCCTATTTGTATCCCTTACTCGTCTTATCTCCACATCTAGACCTTGAGGGGGATAGTCCTTTTGAAGAAAATGATCCCTTAGTATGAGAGCCTGGCTGTCAAAGTCCTTGACTGAATCTTCTTGACAGAATCTGATCCCATAGGTGTGAACACCCATGGGATCTGATTCCAGGGCAGGAAGAAAAAAGGGTTCTGCACCTTTTTTGTGTGGATTTGGTGTGACTTGAGCCATACAAATGAATGGCTCAAATTGCACTGCACAGACATTGCATGTGATTTGAATAGGAATGTGGTGTGATTCCTATCAGAATTACATGCGGTGTCTCGCACGCGTATTCATATATCTGAACCCAGCCTTAAGCTAGCAGGAGAAAAGTTCAAAATTATCTTGATCTTAGAAAGTATTTTTTTACTGAAAGGATAAATAATATAATATAATATAAAAATATATTATATATAATATAAAAATGCTTCAAATAGTCTTCCAGCAGAGGTAGTAAGTCAGTGAACAGTAAGTGGATTCAAACATGTTTGGGACAAACATAGAGTATATCTATACTCAAAACATGTATAAATTACAAAAAAATTGAGGCAGACTCAATGGACCACTTGGTCTTTTTTCTATGTTTTTAAGTATTTTGGGGTACACCGGATTGACATAACAATGGGCACTATTGTAAAAATGAAAATCTCTTTGGCACTTAACACTTTTAATACATTTTTCTTTCTTCTTTAGATTGGGAGAAAAGGATTGAATACAATATTGGTTCTGGAAGTGTTGCACTATTTCCGAATATCCATTTGGAGACCTGCGATGGGCCAGTATCCTCAGTACGAACTAGTGTTGAACTGCAGACCAATCACATTGGAAAAGGTTGCGATCGTAAATCATACTCCGATACATCTTTGCAAAAATTGTGTGGTAAGTCTAGATTCATATTATACTGTCATACTGTGAGGTAGCATTAAAATTCCTATTTACATTAAAGATTATAACTTACAAAGCAGCTCTTTCTGGGTCAAAGTAAGTCTGTAGATGCTGGAGAGGGATCACTGCTGGATGGAGTTGCTTTGTGCAATTGATAATTTGGTGTCTAAAGATTACAAAAGAATTATGGTTTCTACCACATTCTGTATGTTATTACATTTTGCACCTGGCCTGGAATTACATTTTAACCACTTCAACCCAAGAAGGATTTACCCTCTTCCTGACCAGAAAACTTTTTGTGATTCGGCACTGCGTCACTTTAACTGACAATCGTGACCATGCGATGTTGTACCCAAACAAAATTGATGTCCTTTATTCCCCACAAATAGAGCTTTCTTTTGGTGGTATTTGATCACCTCTGCGGTTTATATTTTTTGCGCTATAAACAAACAAAAAGTGGCAAATTTGAAAACAAAAACAATATTTTTACTTGTTGCTATAATACATATAAAAAAAAATATAAAAAACAAATGTATTTATCAGTTTAGACCAAAATGTATTCTTCTACATAAACCAAAAATGTGTAGCGCTACAGGAGAAACACTGCGTATAATTGCAATGTTATAATCCCAATGGTGAAACCAAATAAAGTGGTGAAAAAAATATAATAAGTGAAAACAAAAAAAGGAATATATAGTCCAAATAAATATGAATAGTATCTTTCAGTCCTGTCAAGACACCCGATACTGTGATAATAAATCTTCAATACTTGTGAAAAAACTGCATCATGCACTGTGCACTCCCACCAAGTGAGTAAAGGGTACTCTTACCAACGATAAGAGGAATATGCGCATAATGTTGATCTTAAAACGACATCCACTAGACCTCACTGTGTGGTTCCGATCTTGCCGTCTGTCAGGAACTTTTGAGGGTCCACAGCCAGATCCCAGACTCCGGTACAACCGTGCAACAAAATGCTGTGTGGTTTCCGATCCCACCGTCTGTCAGGAACTTTTGAGGGTCCACAACCAGATCCCAGACTCCGGTACCACCGTGCAACAATATGCTGTAATAAGTTGAAGCTCAGATCCAGCCTCTTTGCAAAATGACCATATTTGCAAGCAAGAAATCTTGGAATTTCGGCAGAATCTTTTCCAATGTAGGACACCTGGTGGCCTGACACCGTCTCCCCGCCGTTGTCTGGAAGTTTTGTTGTGTCAGCTGCTTTATTTTTCATTTATGGTAAAACTTGTAGGTTAGCGCAATATTTTTTCTCCATTATTCTTCTACATATTTTGGTAAATAAAATCGCAAAAAGCGTTTATTGAGTGGTTTGCGCAAAAGTCTACAAACTATGATAATTGATTTATGGTGTTTTTATTATTTTATTTTCTTTAACTGGTAATGGTGGTGACCTGCGATTTTTATTGGGACTGTGATATTGCGGCGGACAGATCGGACGCTTTTGACACTTTTTTGGGATCATTGACATTTATACAGCGATCAGATCTAAAATAGCCACTGATTACTGTATAAATGTCACTGGCAGGGAAGGGGTTAACATTAAGGGGTTAAGTGTGTTCCCTCACTGTGTTCTAACTGTGTGGGGGCTAGGCTGGCAGAGGCATGACAGATCTAACTGATTCCGATAACAGGGATCAGTAGATCTCTGTCATGTCCCCTAACAAAATGATGAACTGCCATGTTTACATCGGCGGTTACCCGTTCTTTCTCTGTATTAGGCGATCGCGGGTCATCGGGGGGACATCAAGTCCACCCGGCCACACTCACGCAGCGTGCGGCGGGCGCGAGAGCACGCCGCCACCAGAGCGCACCCGCCCGCTAGCTGTGGCTGCGCAAATATATATATATATATATATACAGCGATTTGTACAGCACTGCCACTTTGCAGCAGTAAAAGTATGCAACGCGGTTGGTAAGCGGTTAAAGCACCTGACCACTAGGAACCAGTAGCATAACAGCTCCTAAATAAACTATTCATTTCTGTCAAATCCATATCTGCAAATATTAAACACAATACAACTGATCTGCATTACAAATATATCATACCTTGCTGCTTTTCTGTTGTTTTTGGTCACATATTCAGAGAGGAATAGCCCAGAAAATGTCTGGCCTTTGGCCAAATAAAGGAATCAGAAGTTACAACTGTCTAACCTTTCTCATCTGCAATACTTTATATTATAAGTAGGGATGGAGACTATGTATAAGTCAACAGATATATGGCACTACATGTACAGCTAAAGTTACATCCACACATCTAATAATCTTGCAAAACAACTTTTTAAGGTGCTTTTCTAGGCAGAGAGCTCATTTTTTGTCTGTAGGTGCCAGTTATTCCATTATAGGGTGGGCAAATACACTGTGGAGTACAGTTGCACTCATTTTCTACAGAGCTTAACGGATGTGGTAAAGCTCTGCTTTCAGTGAATGTGGTGATGCTCCACTGATTATCATCATCCAATCATGTGCAAGTTAAAATGTTTTGTTTTTTTTAAATTATCCTTGCACCTGAATAGGTATTCCTCACAAAGAGAAGCTTCACTGCATTGATTAAGCGCTGGAGAAAAATTTGTGTAACTTTAGTTGCAAAGTGCACAGTATATTCATCTTTAGTAAGTCAACCCCTGTGCCTAATTCTAGAGATCTCTTTGCAGAAATTAATAACTCAAGCTGCATTCACTGAAAAACTTAAAATTATAGATCTGCATAGAAAATTAGTATGTTACCAAAGATGCTTCATTGTCATTTTTTCTGAAGGCTAGGACAGAGGATGCTGAAAATCACAGCCACAACAATAGTATGCCATATTGAAATCAAAAGGTAGATTCCAGTCCCACAAAATATTCATTTAATTTTTGTTAATCATTTCAGTTGGTTGATCTTCATACCTTGATCTCCATTCCGAATTACACAAATGGTCTTAGGGTGTGTTTTAAGGCAGATAGACTGCACTTTGGAAAGTGCAGTTGCACTCTGCACGTGCAGTTGCTCAAGAGCTTAGTAAATGAGGCGAAGTATCACTTTCCAAAGAATACCCAATCACGTGCAAAGAAAATAAAAGCAACAGCATTTTTTCTTGCACATGATTGGATGATGGTAATCAGCAGAGCTTCTGCTCATTTACTAAGCTCTGGAGCAATGGCACTTGCAGAGTGCAACTACATTTTGCAAAGTGCCCAGTCTATTTGCCTTTAGTGAATCAACACTTTATTGTCTTTATTGTAAAGTAGTTGATATGTAACTTTTTCAGTGAACGTTGTAGTGGACCCCAATGATAGCCCCAGCATTGGGCTTGAGTCCACTGCAAATAAAATCTACCCATTCAATCTATTAAGGACAAATTCCCACACTTTTGGCAAAAGAAAGTATGGATGTTATATCTGAAAATACCAGAGAGTTTTTTGTTATCTAATTATACTGTGGACTTGCATAGAAAAAAACATTTTGTTTTTTTTTGTTTGTTTTGTTTTATTTTTTATATCAGAATCCATCTGATAATACTATCAGTATCATGTACTTTTCACAATAACTATATTAGTTTCACTTACTGCATTATATAATCAGGTAAAGAGAGAGCTGCCTTGTTTTTTTCTCATTTTGTGTTACTGATATGAAACATGAGGCATTCACTTGTGTCTGTAAACTGCAGTTCCAGTTTATTAAGCAACAGGCCTTTTTTTCATAAAAAAAATTGGGACATATAAAAAAGTACTGAGAATTCCTGTTAGTTAAAAAACACAATTTAATTATACAATATTTCATCCAACTTAAAACAGGAAAATGTAACTTTTTATTCTTGAGTATAATAAATGATGAACTAGGTACAAAACTGTGATGATGGCTCACTCTCACATTGCCCAGAAATTTTCAACAAGCAAAGTGCTAGCAGACTGAGCATGTTAATTACTTGGCTTTGTTAACTCCACAGTTAATAAGTTACACACACAAACAATAGCTACCACCACACGTTTTAGTGGAAACACACAGTCTTCACCGCATTTTCAGTAACAATTCTGACCTTTAGGGATGTCACTGTTATGCAGACAGGAAGGTAACAGAGTTTAAAATATGGTAGCACTTGCTCTTCAAAGAGACAAGGACGGAATTTGCTTAACAATTTTTAATTATCATTTTGATGAAAGATAACAAAAAAAGAGTGCAAGAAAATATTTATCGAATGAGATGTTACAAAATAAACAACAGCAGAAAAATAAATGAGATACAATGTGAGTGAAAAAGTACTTGGTCTGGTCTTTGGCCCCTGTAGAGTCCAGTCCATTGTCCAGTCTGGTGTTATAAGCTGTCATGAATGACCCTTAGCAATCTGGCATGATGTTGATGGAAAAATGATAACTGTAAAGCTGCAAATGCAGCCATCTTTTCAGATACCTGAGGATGGCATTTAAAGAAATAATATATCTAATCAAAGGATCTGAAGAGTGTGCTGAAGGGTGTTGAAGTGTTTTTTATAAGCCAGCTGCCACTCCATCAGTGCCAGTTTATTTAACTGTACCAATTTTTTCCAGATTGCCTTGTTTTCCAATCCAATAACCAATGTGTTATCGAATAGAAAGAAATCACAATTTGATAGATATCAAACATGATATTGATTTTATGCCTATTATCCTAAGGTTTTGTAATGTGCCCAATCTGCCACCGGTACATTATGGCATAGGCGTGTCTGATATCACACAAATTATTACCTTCTTCTACATTTGGGTAAATGCTTGTTATTACTGTAATTTTATTATATCAGAATACATTTTGAGACATGGGTTGTATGAAAAGTACAGTTTCAGGTCAAGAAAAAACAGATTCACATGGGTATTGGCAATTTATGACCAGAGGATAGCCTTTGGAGTCCTTCTAGAGGTTTTAACATGACAATTTTTACAACAGTTATTACAAGGCTTGGGTTAAGAGATATCCTGCTAATGGACTTTATGGCCTTCAATTAGCCATTTATGGCTGGGCTTATTGACATCTGTACAGATTCTGGCTAAACAGGATTTATGATACTGTGAGAATGTTTATAGATTTCTTCTAATGAAGTTTAGTAGAATGTATTGTAGCCTGACTGTGCCTTGTGCATCTGGCTGGCCCTGTGAACAAAAGTAGAACTATAGGCAAAACTTTTTTTTTTTCATTTTGGATAGAGTAAGGGAGGACGATAACCCTAGTCAGATTTTTTTTCACCAACTGTGTCCCATTGTGAAGATTTGCCTTCACTTCCTGTTCCATAGCCAAACGGGAAGTCAGAGGAAATCCCTAAGAATTAAGGGTATTCTTTGGGGACCCCCAGGTCACCAGAACTTGTGTTACCATTGAAAATTTTTCACTCTAATACTTTTCTGGGGATCAACCCAAAATTTGGGATTTTCTTTTACTTTCGCTTTCAATGATAATGGTAAACAGGACAAATAGAGAGGATGGATCTTCTTAATGGGGGGCACAGACAGCAATAAAAACTGGCAGGTGTTCTAATCCCTCCCCACTCCAAAATAAGGGTAGTACTAAGTTCAGAACAACTTCCCATCCTCCCTACACAGTTTGATTCTTAACAGATCTCAAGGAGGCTTCCTGCTAGCTGGCTGTGTTCCTAGAAAACAGGTGGTCAACCATAGCTTTCCTGCCTGTGTAGTCAACATTCATTTCCAGATACATTTACAAAGTTAATATTGTATATATACTCCTGTAACACAATTTTTATATTTTTTAATTATTCCTAATAATAATAATGAAAATGTTTCTTCGAACATGGTCATAAATGGTGGAATTTACTAATTTAATTTTTACTTCAGATATCCATGTAGACGACATACATATAAACTAACTAATGATTTTTGTCATATTTTATGCTTACATATAAATATAATACAATAATAGAGACTTTCTGACTTTTCCTGAAAATCTGAGCATGATAATAGGTGAATATATATTTTGATTATGCTTTCAATAATGGATTTACTCTTTAAAGTTAGTGTTTAGGCATGAATATAGTTGTTGTCTGACCAGTATTTTACTGACCCGACCTGCTTTTTACATAAGCCAACTTTTCAATAAAAATTGCCAGGACTATAAAGTTGCCAGCCCAGACCTGTCTGCCTGCAGTCACCCTTCGGACACAGACAAATGTTTGCTCATGGACAGGCAGACTGTGAATTCTATTAACTTTGGTTACTAGGTATCTGTTTTGTATTTATTTCTCAGCTGGTTGTGATTGTATTTTTTAGGTAAATTCATATCACTATTTGCTGATAAGACTGGACATGTTCTTTGTTTGAATTTATCAGACCAGACAGGATTTCCATTTAAATTACATTCTACTTCAATTATGGTTTTATTTGCCAAGGAATGTGTGAAAAGTAGATTGAAGCAGACAGATTTCCTGTAAAAGGTGGCCTATAATGTCATAAATATCTGAACACTTTCCAACAAGGACATAATTGAGACTCAAAGAGACAACTTTCTGATGACTGAAGACAGACCATGGTTTACCAATAAGCTCCTTCTGCCCCATTGTATGATCCTTTTTTTTTTGCTTAAAGGAAATGCATCATGAAAAGATGATGTAGGCTGCTATTGCCGATAGTCCCTCTAAAACATACTAGTTGCCTGGCTGTCATGCTGATGATTTAGCTTCCATGACCTGAAGGAGGCCAGCAATGGTAACCCCCCTTCCTCCATGCACACATACACAAACTTCTCCCATGAGAGGTGTACACTGGTAGGTATACAGTTTGTACACTGATAGGTGTCATTATCTGCAGACATTTGCACATTATAATCAATAAACCAAAATAGTGCCATCTGCTGGCAACTAATCATTTGTAGCATATGCCATCTTTTTTTTTTTTAAAGTTTAAGATAACTTTTATTAAAGAATATCGACTTGTACAAATATGAGGTAAGAGAAATGTACACTGGCATAATATACAGTTCTACAGAAAAGTATCAAGGAATCTAGAGTACAAAAATGCTTCAGATAAGCGTAGCCAATAGAAAACATCTATTACATAACTGTTGTTAGCTTTAGGGGAAATAAGATAACTCATGGGTGTATCGAGTAGGTTCCCCAATAACCAAAAAAAAAAAAAATAAAATAAAGGTGATATCTTTTAAGGCAATGGTTTTCCTAATTCAGGCGTGTAGAACCTCAGCTATCACTGTGCGCTGGAGGCATCTAGCATTTAATAATTTCAATGCTTGAATAGGGGAGTTCTAGGACAACTTCTCCGAGACGACGTCCAAGACTGGGGACAGGCCACCCCAAAGGGATCATGCTGTGGTCCATCCACCAGTACAAAATGTCAACCGTCACAGAGGGTAACTATCGGTTGTAACTGAAACCTCCATTCAGTAATAGTCATACGTGAGGCTGAGCAGCAAACACGAACTAAGACATAGTGGATCAAAGACCCATTCCATGCCTGAAATAGGAAAACCTCCTATTCATACCTTGGTCTTATCACTAGAGAAAGAGAAAAGGGAGGGAAGAGATAGTAAGGGGAAGTAGAATGAGAGAAATAAGTAAAAGGTGAGGGTGAGGAGGGGAGGAAAGGAGAGAAACAGAGGAGTTCCAGGTCCCCGGGGGTTCACGTCCACTCCCTGTGGTCAAAAATTACAGTACGTTAGATGGGAGAACCATTAAAAACTGGTGTCCCTCACCTGCACTTGGGGGCCCCTGGACCTTGAGGAGACAAAGAGAGGAAAGGAGGGGAGGAGTGGGAGTGGAAAATGAATAAAGAGAGTAAGATGAAGGGGAATGATAGAGAAGGGAGGGAAAAGAGAAAGAGATCACTATTCTGGTTCCATACTTATCCTCCAAAAGGATAAAGTCCGTACCTTACCCAGAAACTAGGTGATACAGAATCAAGCACAAACGACGAGTCGGAGTGCATACTGATAATGACTTACCTCCAAAGTCAATGTTGGCTA
>BLSH010286597.1:269883-291300 GCA_018402905.1 Glandirana rugosa | reverse complement strand
CATTTTTGGGGTTTTTATTTTTTTTTTATTTTTTACTAATAATGGCGGCGATCTGCGATTTTTTGCGGTACTGCGATATTTCAGCGGACATGTCGGACCATTTTGACACTTTTTTGGGACCATTGGCATTTATACAGCGATCAGTGCTATAAAAATGCACTGATTACTGTGTAAATGCCATTGGCAGTGAAGGGGTTAACCTGCAGGGGGCGCTCTAAGGGTTAACTATGTTCCCTGGGCGTGTTCTAACTGTATGGGGACTGCCCTAGCTGGGGAAGGGAAGTGGTCACAGCCTTCACGTAAAGGAAGGCTGTGATCACAGCCCTTCCCCCTCACACAGAGCGGAGGTCCGTGTTTACTTACACGGACCTCCGCTCCTTCACTCCGGGGGGCATCGCGGGTGGCCGGCGGCAATCGAAGCCGCCGCACCCGCTCCCTGGCCCCCCCCGGACACAGTGAGCGATCTGGCAGCCGCCGTCGTATGACGGCGGTTTGCCTTACAGAGCCACTTTGCCGCCGTCAGATGCCGATCGGCGGTCGGCAAGTGGTTAAAGGAGATTTGTATGAGCTCCTAATCATCCCAAGACCTCTGAGACATGTACTACATATACAGACACAATCCATTCAAAAGACTGTATAATTTTGCCTGTACCTCTTTTTATCCGTTGGCTATTGATTTTAACTGGCAAAAATGTCTTGCATTCCATAGATTACTTTTAATGAATGTTTTAGTGCATCAGAGAATATTCCGCCTTTAAATAATAAGTAGGCTTTAATATCTTCTCATTTACTCTGACACACAAGATTGCATTTAGTTATTCCATAATGATGTATCATATCCCATTAATTCTTTTCCAACATCCAAGTGATCTTTGGTGCTTCTTTGTGAGCAGACCAATTAATCTCGAGGCATAGCGAGACATCCCAAAAATGCTGTCACATTTCACTAAATAAGTTATGGCATTGTTAGCAGTCATGATGAATTATTGGATAATAGAGACGACACTGTAATTGTTTCTGGAGTTAAATTTAGTGTTAAAATATTCTACCGTATACCCTTAGATTCTGCTAAAATGCTTGCATAATAAATCTTATCTTATTACATTTATAATGGTCCCACTGAGTTCAAGAAGCATATCAGTGTTACATAAAGCAGGATAATGTGTGTATACTGAGTAACAAGTCTTTAATATGAAGACAAGGCTATTGAAAGTGGTGTTTTGTCATTTTATTGTACAATTGCTTTGGGTTATATAGGTTTTTAATAAGTTAGTGTTCTGAGTGCAAACACTGTTCAAGTGTATTTGAAGCATTAAATGTGCATTTATTTTATTATTTTAGACAATATACTTTGTATGTGAATTGTTACTTATGCATGATATGTACCCCGCATAACCACTGTTTCAGAAAGATTGGACAATTGTTCTTCTCTGTTAAGTGTTTATGTATAGCACAAAAAGCTATTTAGAATTCTTGTAAAAGCTGTAACAGACCCTGTTCTCATTCTCATGTGTCTCTTGTAACCTTTTACATTGCAAAGTTGCATGCTTACATGTGCAAGTATTTACATTTGTATTTAAAGCAAAGTCTTTACAAAACAATAGGCAGTGCATTGGGGTTTTTGTTCAACCCTACCTTCCAATGGGAGCCACTTACTAAATATTTGAGTGACGTTCTTTAAACAAAACAAGGTTTAGTGCCAGATTGGATAAATGCTAGCAGAGTGATCTAATAAAGAGGACCAGTTACACTTTGTCTTATAATAATTATACAGGTTTACTTCATAATTTAATAAGGGAAATACCATTGGGCGGAGCATTCTTACAGTTAGCCCAAGGGAATGGTTTGTGCTTCAGAATGCTACCTCAAGCAGTCCATGTTATATTGCTCTGGTCTATATAAATATTAATGTTTGTTGCAGCAGTATTAACCACTAAGGATTACTAGGCTTTTATTATAGATATTTTTAGGGCCTAAAAAAAATGTATGAAAGTATATATTCCATATAATTATATTATGAATTGAATGGGTTGTTTTACAAGGTAAGGTTTTACATATATTTTAAGTACTCCTCTATGTATTCTCATGGTCCAGGTATTCTTTGTGCTTTTTGCTCAGCTCACCTGTTTAGCTTTGGCTTCAAGGGTCAGAAATCAGATAAAGACTGACAGTGTCTGCTCTGACAACTGCCTTAATTCACACTCTACCTCTCAGCTTTCAATTGTACATAACAGTGTATAAAATCATAGCCTTTTGGTTCTCTAAAGTACTGTTTCTCAACCTTTTTCCAGTCAAGGCACCCTTTAAAATTATGGACAGTCTTGAGGCACCCCATTCTAAAATCAAAAAAACTATTATAATAGGTTTACATAATGCAGCAACATCCAAACGTAGGACACCCAACATTAGAGGTGATTTATTCTTCCAAAGCAAATACCCTTTTGCACACTGATACTGACCAGTAGTCCAACATCTTTCTTCTCCCTCAATTTCTCTCCATCAGTCAGCAAATGTGACCCCAGTGCCGAGGGAGAGGAGCACCGGAGGGTCAAACAAGGATGCTGTGGAGAGGGGAGGAGGGAAGCCAGCAGCACTACGGGTGGGGGGGTGGGGGATCCGCACCACACATAGTGATTAGGGTGTGCCCAGGCACACCCCCCACGCATGCCTATATTAAGGTGCCATTGTCTAGAAAGTTGTAATGGTGCATAATGAAAACCTGTGGCTTTGTGTAACTGAAAGGCAGGCTTGATCCACCTGCTGGCTTGTATACAATTTTTTTAAATAGTTTTAGGCATTTTGCCAAGGCACCTCTGAAGAAACCTCAAGGCACCCTGGTTGAAAAAGGCTGCTATAAATAATGGAGTCTGCTGCTTGCACACACAGAACATGGAAGTCCAAGCATGAGCACAGGAAATCGAAGGGAAAGGAAATGTTAGACCCCTGACTCTCAGGTTTAAAGCTGGCCATGCAATGCTATAACTGATTCTCCATCTACAGTTCCACACTATACAGCGTGGATGGGGGAATCTCCTTTGAATGTTATTTTGGCTCTATCAAACAATTACTTTTTCTGCTCTTTTCAACTGACAAATCATGGTTTTTGCAAAAAGCTACATTTATGACAATAACTCATGCAAATGATGCGATAATCTTACCATATTGACTTACACATTTCATATTTAGATTTCATTCTGTTTCATTAGTTCATGTAGATATTTAATATACAAGTTTGTATAACAATGAACACCTTTTGTTTTAATACAGCTGGAATGTATTTAGCTGTTTTAAACGCAAGGTTCAATTGGGCTTTAAAATATATCAGACCAGCTTTCCTTCAGGACACTCAAAGCCTGGGCAACTCTGATATCCAAAATTCAACTCCATGGTGAAAAGGCTGGTCCTGTCATCTTCAACCTCCTGGATCTCACTACCGGGCAGACTGTGTGATGGGCAGTCATAAATAAGACATAATGGATGGAAAGGGGCAAGAACATCATTTTGTTCATGGATGATCGTCAAAATTTGCATATTAGAGTATCTCAAATTTTTTGTGGTCCTAAAAAGCTGAGCTAGGAGGTGCTTGCTGTGACATACATAGAAATTTAAGAAAGTTAGATTTACTTCAAGTGTGCCTGAAGGTGATTGTATTGGCATATTTAATAATGTCAGAATAACAGGGCGGCACAGTGGTTTAGTGGATAGCACTTTTGCCTGGCCGCAAAAGGGCCGCTGGTTCGAATCCCAACCATGACACTACCTCAATCAATAACACCACACATGAATGTCTAAATCTGCCGAGGAATAACGAAACAACAAGGGGTGTATAATAGCGCTAAGACAGTCCCAAAAGTTCAAAAGGTGCAGGCAAGTGCCTGTAAAGCGCCAGATAGAAAGAAATAAAAATCTGGAAAAAAGTTATTTTAAGGTATTCACCGACCACCAGAGAGACTATCTTCCAAGTGAAGAAATCCACCACGTGCAGAGTGCTCTTATACAAAAATCTGCTTACCAGATATCCTAAGATAAACCGCTCTGAGAAAGGATTCATCCATCTACATCATCTACAGGGGTTTTTTTGGTTGCTTGTCACAAATGCTTCCGTCACAGCCAAACTACTGCACGTTCCTCACAGACAGTACAACCCATATAATATCCTTTAGAAACACTTGTGGGGATTTCAGTAAGCCAAAGATATTATTCTCCGTCAGTGATCTTCCAAGTAGATCTCTTACAACAGTGGTATAGTATCACACCAGTCATCAGATCCACATGCGGAAGAAAAGGGCTTACATAGTGTGACTCAGTAAAATAACATTTATTAATTCCTTAAAAAATACACTTACAAGGCACGCAATAAGCACTGCACATCACCGCAATCTATTGTAGGTATTCAGCAAACGTCTCACCCGGCCTGGATGAACGGTGCTGGATCCTGCCTGGAGTTTGCATGTTCTCCCTGTGCCTGTGTGGGTTTCCTCCGGGTACTCCGATTTCCTCCCACACTTCAAACACATGCTGGTAGGTTAATTGGATCCTGTCTAAAATTGGCCCTAGCATAAGTATGAATGTGAGTTAGGGACCTTAGACTGTAAGCTCCTTGAGGGAAGGGACTGATGTGAATGTGCAATATATATGTAAAGTGCTGCGTAAATTGATGGCGCTATATAAGTACCTGAAATAAATAATAAATAACTACAAAATCTCTTTAAGTTTAAGTAATTCTTACAGTATTATCCTCCTCTGTGTGTCCAAGTGCTTTCTTTTTGGGCACAAGCTGTCTTTAATTTGCACAGTTCTGAGGTGTCAGGAGCTGCTATTTAGAAGACAGCTTAGCACTTAAATTGTAAAACTGCTCAGTCTTCTAGCAGTTTGCATTACACTTTTATCCTGTATAGGCTGACTATAGGAGAAACATCTGTAGATAAGCAGGTCAAGTGATGAAAATGATCAGGTAAGAGATTAACCATGAAAACACTGCTAAACTAATTAGGTGGCTTTCAGCAGTTTGAATCCTTAGGGACTGCCCGATTTCTGTTCTTTTTTTAATCTACTGTCATTCTGCTTTGATAGTCATACACCCAAGAGATTTCAGCTTGTTCTGATAATAAATTAGCCATGTTCTCAGATGTGGTGATGATGTGACAGATGTGGCTGGGCAAACCTTGATTCTCTGAGGGCATGCATCCTGCTACCTGATAAAAGATTCCACAAATAGGAATCTCTCTCTGTCCTTTATAGTAGTTCTTGCATCAAGAGAGTAAAAACGTATTGGCGAAATCTAGCTGGGAGTTGTATCATAGATGATGTAGTATCAGAGTTGAATATTTTATCTGAAGGAATGAATGCATATCTTAGTCATTTTAGTGCATTAGAATTCTCATTTACGTACATCAAGGGACACCTATTGATATTTTGTGAAAACATCTCTGGGGATAGCAGATGAACCAGTACTTTGCCATGCACATTAGCATGGGGGAAAAACAATGAGAAAGATCTGTAGTAAAAATACACACTTCACAATACAAAACTGATATGCAAATATATAAACTGTCTGAAAAAGGTTTCTGTGCTATAGGTACCCTTTCCAAACAGCACAGACAGGTCCTAGACTTCCATGCAGCTTCGGTTAAGCCACTGAGGGTCAATTGTTAGATAAATAAGGCCTTTAGTTCAGCCACTGACAACACCAACGTATATTCAGCATCTGTAATACTATATTAGACTGTCCAAAACTACAATAATGCTACTCAAGATTGTCAAGGACAGCTGGCATGCTATAGGAGACAAAGTAAGAGGACATGATGTGAGAGACTTTTGGTTACATGGAAATTTTACACAAAAGGGTCAGATGGACATGATGTGGAAACCAGCCAGAAGCCACGCAGCCAGCTCAGCAATATATTTTGGTCCTGTAATTATACAATGAGGAGGAGCAGCAGCAAGACACTGACAAGAGCATCACTCATCCCCTTTAATGGTATGCACACAACAGTAATGTGTAACCAGATAGCAAGCAATTGTACTGTAAGTTTGAAAATGACTTGCTAAGCTATTGATAGACTTGCCAGGCTTCACAAGTTTGTTGCACAATTGCAGCAAGTCTGCATTGCTTGACTCCAGATCAACTTTATTTGCAAACATTCTGCAAGTCTGCTGCAAGTTCTGGTTCAGTTATGTTGTGTAATAGTCATCCCATCACAGGGGATCACTGTGGCTGAATTTTCATGCTGTCGACTTGCAGAACTCTTTTGCTGTAGCCTCACCAATGCAATTTTTATTTTTCCTAGAGACTTGCCACTCACATTTGCTACAAATTGGAAAAGTGTCAACTAGAACTTGTGCTTCAAGTGCTGCGCACGTTGTGGCAGAGCATTGCCCCGCCAGGGTCTAGATGGTAGGGATGGCCCAGGACAGGTTGAGGGGCTCCAGAGGTGTTGCACATTTAAGAGGAAACTGGCTTTTCAGTTTCCTCAGTGATGTTTAAAGCCCGGGGATTTTGTGGAGATCTGGGTGGGATCAAATCCCCAGTCCTGGGTCTGGGTTTTGTGGCCTACTAGGACTCTGATTGTCCAGCTGGGTGGAGGCCTGTTAAGAGCAGTCAGGACCAGGCTTCTGGATCACACACACTGTGGGGAGACAGGCAGTCTTCAGGGGACTAAAATTGCAGGAGGCAGTCTGGTCGTCCACATTTGCGAGGAGGCGGGTGTGACCGCGATCACGCCGCAGCGGATCGCTTACAAGCCAGGAGGGCTAGGATATTGCTTTAGCCAGGAGGGCTACTGAACCTTATAGCCAGGAGAGCTATTGATCGCTTATAAGCCAGGAGGGCTAGGTTGTCGTTATAGACAGGAGAACTACTGAATGTTAATGAGCCATGAGGCTAAAGGTTTGCATTTGTACAGGGATGGTGGAACCCCCTGTGTGGGAAACCCTGTGATTATTGATTTCCTTGAACCCTCTTTTAAATAAGCATGGGCTATCATGCCCCCAAACAGAGATGCTGGCTAGAGTAAACTCACTAAAACACATATACCATGAGAGCTAAGCACCCCCATGTACAACGTGTACAACTTGCCAGTGAATATGTGCAGCAACTTAACAGATATACAATTCAACACGGCCACAACTTTGTGGCAAGTTGTCCTTGCTATCTCTGATATTACATTACAGTAGTTATATAGTACATACTGTAATGATGAAAATATTGACAAGAGACAGCACATTTGTCACCTGCAAATACTTCACAGATGCATAGACCTAATGAAGAATGCACTCTGATGCATAGTTATACATGCTGTATCCTGGCAGCCAGTCATGCCGTCTCTTCTGTATATGTAAACATATGAGACCAGATTGGCATCTGTATGGTATTCGCAGTTGTTAATGAGATGTATACATTGACACAGATAAAGCATCTCTTTGTAGAAATGAAATACAGCTTCTGCTTACATTGAAATGTGAAAATAGTGCATGTGTTACACACTTAGCAAGGTCACACATACTCTGTATTAAACATTTCCTACTTTATTTCCAACTATGGTAACCAGGGTTTGTTCAATAACTGACACAAATGAATTAAACTCTAAATAGACCACTACAAATGCAAGACCAGCTAGAAAAACAAAGCAGGTCATTTTAGACCAGTAGAAATGGCATTTTCTTAAACATGTCCATTGAGACATGTTACTGTCTGCCAAAACTCTGCACTGCTGAGACCAGTCACAAAGTGCTTTCAAACTGGACCAGTAGGTGGATATTGTTCATGTGTTATGATTGTCATTGTCTATATTATCAATGCAAAAATATGTGGGAGTGTGTCATAACTGTTCCAGAATTATTCCATGTACTGTATTTTATCATCACAGATCCAAATGCACACTGTTTCTGCAAAGGTAGTTCTTTACATCATGAAGGGCTAACTTTGCCTGATACATTGTGTAGATTGCATCCACAATGATGGAATAAATTGGATAATTCCAGAATGGCTATGATGTATTCCTGAGTATTTTTTAGACTGGTTAAATAGAACTATGGATGGGATAGAACCCCCGAACATGAGCTGCTATTGATTATTATAATAACATTACCTGACCATATTTTTTTAATAAAGCGTATCTAGTTCAAAGAAGAAAAATGTAATATATTGATTGTTCATCTTTCTTCCTACAAATGGGAATGATTGCTTCCCACTTCCACAAAGATCTCCTAATTATAATACAAATACAATTCCTAATGCAAATTGTAAAGTCTATCTGTATGATAGGATTTTCCAACATGGGCCAATTCTCTTTTTCTGATCTAATAATCAGTGCTTGATCACAGCTTAGAATGCCACTTCTTAACATACTACTATTGTTCTGTTCTGTGACAGTTCAACCAAAACCAAAGGACTAAATTAAACAAGGGGATGGTTTTCCCATATCGACTATGTTGGAGAAACATGATGCATTTTTTCATTTTCCTTGCATGTTATTGGGTATTTTTTGCAAAGTGAATTGTTACCACATTTACTGTTCTGTTCAATATACCTTTAAGCCCTGGTTCACACATGTGCGCTCTGCAATAATGTATATGATTCACAGTGCAAATCATATGCGATGTCCGTGCGATGCAATTTCAGATATAGATAGTATGGCTGATATCGCATCGCATTCGGACCAAAGTCACACAGGACACTTTTTTTGGTCCGCACCAGAATCGGATCGCATGGGTGTTCATACCTATGCAATCCAATTCCTGTGCAAGTTTGCACTGCGATATGCGAGCTGAAAAGGGGGTGTCACTAACGATGTATTGACACCTCCCTTCAGTTCGCTTAGGGCAGTGTGAACTGCAGTGCGAGTCGGGTGCGACAAATGTTTTGTTAAATCTGCAAAAGATACAGTTTGATCCTTTCAGAATTCTTGTGAGTTGATAACTTCCTGTACTCTCTACTAACCAAGGAGCATAGTGACTAGGTGGTTAGCACCACTTAGTCACGGCACACTCCAAAGACATGCTGGTAGATTAATAGGCTCCTGTCTAAATTATCCCTAGTATATGTATGAATGAATGAATGTGAGTTGGGGACCTTAAATTGGACGCTTCTTGAGCACAGGGGCCAATGTGAATGTATAATATACAGTATATGAAAAGTACTGAATAAATTGTCACCGCTATATATACTGCAAGTACCTGAAATAAATAAATATTAGCTAGCATTGTTCTTACCTATCTCTATGGTCTACAAAACAATTCTGTATTAGGGTAACAAATATACTGCACAGAAAAGAATATTGCCACCCTAGGACAGGAAGTGTGTTACTGATCTTATCAACAGGTTAAAATGCATAAACAAAAGCTTTAAAAAAGAAAACAAATGTAGCTATCCCATCTAAGGATTGGTAAGCTGCAGCATATAATATTTTTGTTCTGTGATTTAGATACACTTTAATTACATGGTTCCACCTAAAAACTGATCAGATTCATTGGATACCACGTACCAAAAATAATTACAATTAAGTCAGTTGCACAGTGGCATTTAGCTTGTTCATCAGATGGGTGCTCAATCCCTTGTACACTAACAAGAATGGGGAAACTGTTGAAGCTGAACTGGACTGTATAAAATATACAGGTTTAAAATCAATGTTTGTTACATGCTTGGGGCCGTCTCTATCCGTAATTTAGCGATCTTTCATCATTACAGGCCTAGAAATTAAGATCCATTCATATGATTTGTTGATATACATGTAATGTACTGTATAATTAAAGCTTTGTCCTTGATACTTTACCAAGCCACAGTATTTCATAGAGCATAAATGTTTCCATTCCTGATGATTGCTTGCATTATTCAAACGCTTCTCTAGTTGCTGGGCATTAGCATGGAACAATGGGGTTTATTTATATAAAGTGTATGTTAAGGCAAATCGTTTTTAGTAATGGATGGAGTGATTTCTATACTACTTTTGTCAACTTCGGGGTGCAATTTCCATAGACATCTGTGCAGAATCGCACTTGGAGTTGGGACTGACATGCAGCAATGAAATCGTGCGAGTTCAGCTAAACTCGCACAATTTCATTTCTGCTGTCAATGTGAACCTGGGCTTAGGGCCGGTTCACACTGTAGCGATGCAGGAACCCTGAGGATCCACTGCGGGTTCCCGCATCGCACGTCTCCCGGAGGCAGTTCACACTGTCCTATGTGAACTGCTGGGAGGGTCAATTAAAAGTTCATGAAAACCCCCAAATCAGTTTGCATATCACAGTGCAAACTGCCATATGTGAACACCCATGTGATCCGATTCTGCTACGGACCAAAAAAAGGGTCCTGTGCGAGTTTGGTCCGAATGTGATGTGAATTCAGCCTTACAATCTGTATAGCTGAGTTTGCATCGCACTAGGCGCAATCTCCGACATCGCATGTGATTCGCACCCGCACTGCGGTGCCGATCGCATGCTATGTCTGTACAATGCGAGTTCAGCCATACAGTTGTATGGCTGAATTCGCATTGGATTTGCACAGAAAAAGGTGCAGGGGCTTTTTTTCCCCGTAATGGAATCGGAATGCATGGGTGTTCTCACCCATGAGATCCGATACCTGTCCCAATCCATAGTTCACACTGCGATCTGTGAACCGATCTGGGAGTGTCATTAACAATGTATTGACTCACACAACAGTACACAGAAAGCAGAATGAACTGCCTGCGGGGGAGATGCGATGCGTGAACCGGCGCTGGATTCGTGCTTGGTTCCACATTGCACAAGTGTGAGCCTAGGCTTAGGGGTCTATTCAAAATTAAGATTGGACATTACTATCTACTTCTGCTGAACGCTGGAGTGTTTTTTTTCACATTGTGCTTACATTTTGCCTATAATTTATGAAATGCAGGCTGTGGAGCCAGGGGTGCTCTATGTTTTAGAGTCCTAAAACAAGGAAAATGCTAAGCACATTTGTAAAGCACAACTCAACATGGGTTTCATTAATGCACCCATTTCTTTTTAAACAGAGTTATGGTCAAAGTAAGGCTATTCTGCTGCTTTTTAAATGGGACCCTTAGTAAATTGAAAAGCCATACACTTAAAATAAACTGCTATGTTGCTCCCCATATTTGCCCAAACTATTCTTAGTGGCATGCAGTTATAAAAATCTATTCTTTACAAATTAGTATGTAGCTAAAGTGTAGCTAAACTTTTTTAAGTTTTGGATTTAGTATTTAGAGATCAGAACTCTTTCAGA
Organism: Glandirana rugosa; assembly: GCA_018402905.1. Taxonomy (NCBI): domain Eukaryota; kingdom Metazoa; phylum Chordata; class Amphibia; order Anura; family Ranidae; genus Glandirana; species Glandirana rugosa. The sequence goes on along the minus strand of BLSH010286597.1, from coordinate 280,082 downwards.
TTTCTATTACTGTCTGTTTATACACAGGGTAGATTCGCTCTCTCTATCTGTCCTGGTGACCACCTTCCCGGCACTAAAAGTAAGGGAAAATCCAAAACCTTGAGTTGCCACCATGACAATGGAATAGAGGGTAAATCTTTTAATAGGGACACTTGTTCAATGGAAAACCAAGAGGTCTTTTACCTGACATTGGGGAGATTTTCCCACCTTCTGTTGTTTTTACAGGACAGGAAATAAAGAAAAATCCCTCAAACGGGACACAAATGGCAAAAAGGGATATTAACCATTCCCTACTTTATCCAAAATGAATAAGCAGTACAACTAGCAATAAATCTTGATGGGACGATGAGGAGCATACATCTAGCAATTTGTTGCGGTATATACACAACAGATACACATCCACAGGAATGCTATAGATGTGTGTGTTGATTCTTCTAGTTCAATATCTTTATTGAGTTTAAGAACAAGTTATACAAATTAGCATTTCATCATATATCCACAGAGAGTATATGTACAGACATAGCAGAAATAGATGTTTGGTTAGCAGAACATATAAATAACCGGTAACCTATTTTCGGATATAACAAGGGACTTGGCTACATGAGAGGTGATGTTGCCTACCTCCATGGACACCCTCAATGGGAACACACTGTGTCCAAGGGGGCCGGGCAACTCCATACGTCTCTTAGCTGTTAGACTATGAAGTAGCATCATCTTAGGGAATGACTGTAGGATGCTGAAATGCGGTTCAAATCAACCTCTTTGACAAAGGAATATTCAAGGTGTACAGAGGTCTTAGTGGAAATCAGACAGGATGAGAAACATAATGTTATATTCTGAAGAGGAAGATAAGAATGTAGGCTTATGAACATAATCCAGCAAATCAACATGGGTTAGTGATGCAACTGTAGGCATGAGTAACTTAAGCCTTTCATGGGTGGTAGTAGGAAGAAAGAGGGAGGATGGCATAGGACGACCAGAGGAGGAGATAACTTCTATTTCTGATGACTGAATGAATTAGACTGCGACAGAAATCAGTGCAGATATAGTGGCACATATAAGAATATAAAGGTCTGAGGTTATGAATAAGAGTTGTGGAGAAGAAGGGCCAGGTGACTCACCTGAGAGATAAGAAAAAGGTAAGGTAGAGTAAAAGAGGGGAGGGACTTTCCTGGGTCGGTGGTGCAGAGACCATACACAAGGCAAGAGGACAGGGTTAGTATCACTGATGTTACCAGGGCAATAGTAAGGAGTCGTCAAAGTCCAGGGGTAAGCAATGCTTAACCCAGGGTTGCCATACCTTTTCAAACTTGTTGGTTTCAATTGCCTGCATTTTGGTGTCGACCAGTGTGTGTGTGTTGATTCTTGAAGAAGGGAAAAGAGAAGCTGAAATCTTGGGAGTCTTTCTCTGTTATAACTATGGATATGTTTGGATCTGTCTGGAGGTGCCTTTTTTGGATATCTGATTAAAATGTTGTTTCAGGGCAGTATTGTTTCAAATAAAGCACAAAGGTCAGTTTAGCATATTTGCGGTGCATTGTTACTTACGTGTGAACTCATGTTATATCACAAGTTAACTTGCGTCACAGTAAGGTAACTCATTCATTTTGAATGGGATGCCAGCACACTACAAGTGACTTACACATGTGCCTGTACTTTTATTTCTCCAACACACCAATGTTCGTTTGGGTGCCAGTCAAAATGAATGGCACCCAACACATCACACTGCGGTTGGCATGTAACAATGAATAGCAGTAAAACATGGCTTAACCACTTCAGCTCCAGAAGATTTACCCCCTTCATGACCAGGCCATTTCTTGAAATTCTTTTAACTGACAATGGCGTGATTGTGGAACACTGTACCCAAATAGAATGTATGTCCCTTTTCTCCACAAACAGAGCTTTCTTTTGGTGGTATTTGATCATCTCTGCGTTTTTATTTTTTGCGCTATGAACAAAAAAAATCAGACAATTTAAAAAAAAAAAAAACTGTATTTTTTACTTTCTGCTATAAAACATATCCAATAAAATTTAAAAAAAACAGATTTCTTCATCAATTTAGACCAATATATATTTTGCTACATATTTTGGTAAAATAAAATCTCAATAAGCGTATATTGACTGGTTTGCGCAAAAGTTAAACTGTCTACAAACTATGGGATATATTTATGGATTTTTTTTTTTTTTACTAGTAATGGTGGCAATCAACGACTTATAATGGGACTGCGATATTGCAGCAGACAAATCGGACACTAACTGACACTTTTGACACTTTTTTTGGGAACCAGTGACACTAGTACAGTGATCAGTACTAAAAATATGCACTGTCACTGTACTAATGACACCGGCTGGGAAGGTGTTATCATCAGGGGCGATGAAAGCATTGAATGTGTGCCTAGCCAGTGATTTTGTGTACTGTGGGAGGTGATTTTACTAGGAGAAGGCAAGGATCCGTGTCCTTGTTTTGCAGGAACACAGGATCCATGTCTTTCCTATTGACAGAACAGCAATCTGCCTTGTTTACATAGACAGACTGCCGTTCTGCCTCTGTACTGAATGATCGAACATCGAGTGGACCATACCCGCCAATCAGCACCCGCTGTGCATAATCACAGCAGGAGCGAGCCACCAGTGGTGCACACTCGTGCTCGATACTCATAAGTGCAGAATCATGTATATATACATGATCCTGCGCATAGCGGCCATGCTGTAGCAGTAAAACTGCTATAGGGTGGTCATGAAGTGAAGGAGAGGAGCAGGACCGCTGATAAGGGGGTAGAACAAATCCTCCAGTATGGGGCCCAGGCCAGCAGGGGGAGCCCTGGCGGCAAGGGAATCAGATATGGGCAGGAGAGGAAGGGAGGGAATTGGAGGAACTGATCCCCTGATTGTCTCTCCCTGTAGCAGCTAATAGCTGTCTTCTCCTTCTCTCCCTCCCATCGACTTTCAGCTGCTACAGGGAGAGACACACAGGGGATTGGTTCCTGTAATTGCTTGCCACCTCACCAATCACCTTTCCTGTCCAGGATTCGATTCTTCCTGCTGCCCTCTAATAATGATTTTAGCATATTCTTAATAAAAATATAATTTTAATATTTTTGGGGGGTAGGCCCTGTCAGATAGGCTGTACGGGCCCCGCGATTTCTAACAGCAGCCCTGGAGAGGAGGGAAAAAGTAAGAGTTTATTTGCAACATTCATTGATCTGTCCAGGTGGGTTAATCAACCTAAGATGGGCTAAACCTGTTCCTCATTCTTAAGGTAGTTATCCCACAATGCATTTGATTTTGTGAGTGCATAGAGGTTTTTTTGGGTACACATGAAGATCTGTGAAGATCTAAGTTCAGTTGCAGTCATGTATGTAGACTTGTGAAGTGTGAAAAGATTGAGTGGCAGATGTGATAACCACTTTGCACATGAACTTGAGTTATGCTTACACTTATGACAAGTAATACACTTACAGATAGCATAACTGCTTGTTCACTTTGTTTACCCTGCAATTTAATCAGTTTACTAAATGATCAACTTCTGCAGCTTTGTTATAGAATATTAAAGCCTGAGCTGGGACACAATGTTTTTTGGATCCCAAGGAGGCTTATTGGTACATTAGTAGATTATAAATAGAGGGTCAGTAAGCAGAAATATAATGTAGATAAGACATTGTAAATGTACCCACATATCGAAGAGCTTAATTGAATGGGAATTATCGCAATGTTTTTCTGCATCACATTTTACCGATAGTACATTGCAATAATTAGGTGTTATTGGAGCCCTGAGATAAGGGATTGTGTTGCTACAAAAGAAGGCGCTGGTGCTAATAGACTTTGAAATAGCAGTGGAACGTGTACCATTATAGCCTAGTCTTAACAAATTGCTTTCAAATGATGTTTTCATTCTGTTCTAAAGCATTATTATTTTATAATTAAAATGTTTTAATCTAACATTCCACTCACCAGCTGCATCTTATAAGAGACAAAATCAGTTTATGATTTTGTGATTTGATGTTTGACCTATAATTTTTATATGCTAAACTATTTTTCCAGTGATTGGTGGTTATTGCACAGCAGGGTGGCTAGGTAGTTAGCAGTCCCCCTTGCAGTTCTAGGGCTCTGGGTTCAATTGTAGTTTATAGTCAAGTAACTTTATCTGCATAGTATTTTCCCAGTGAGTGCAGCGCTGTTAACTCTCTATATACACACCTAACAAACTAATACATATCCTTGTGCAACAATATAAAGTGCTAGCTGAAATACCAACAAAAACTGTAATGAAACCCAATAAAGTGCTATAATGCTTGAAATGTAAGCAAATAATCACTCTATTCAAAGCGCTATAGTGCAGTCAGTGCATACAAATATGATTTTTTTTTTCACAATAAAAGTTTTTATTGAAAGAAAATGCTTCGAACAATACAAGCACATACCACTGGACACAATACATCTTGCGGTCAGTCAAGTGAAATTGTACATTACATTTCAATACATGTGCAGTTTGGTTAACTTGACATAGTAAATAACATGAACAGCATAATACGAAGTTAAGATAAGGTCACTGTGGAAGGCATAGTCTAAGCAAACTGCAAACTTTGGATTGGTATGTCTCCACTATTACGGTATTTTCTATTCAGTCCATCTGTTAGTGCCCTTATAAGATACAAAGTCTGAAAAGGCACTTGTGATTAGGACGGTCGCTAAATTGTGGGGAGTGTGGGGGGGGGGAGTCTGCTCACGCCCATCGTTTCCACCTCACGTTCCCTCTCTCATCGGGTTTTATTAACCAGTTGCTGACCGCCCGCCATGGCTTGACGGCGGCAACTTGGTTCAATATCGCAAATCGCCGTCAGGTGATGGTGGCTGCGAGATCACCCACTGTGAGCGCTCACTGTGTTCCGTGGGGGCCAGGGAGCTGGTAGAGCAGACTCGATGTTCGCTGGCTACCCGCAATTGTCCCCCCAGAGTGACAGAATAGGGATCCGTGTATGTAAACCAAATTGAGAAATGTGAGGTGCCTCCCAATGTAGAAGGTCAAGACGTATATTTAAGAGTTCTGCTGCAAAGTTTCCATGGTACAGTTCTGTAAGATCCGCCGGTATTTGTATACCCAAGTAGGTTATAGCCTTGGCTTTCCACTGGAAGGGGAAATTTGCCTGACACATTTTAACTAGCCTAGTTGGAAGCGACATGATTTAGGATAGTTGATTAGTTGGACAATTTGTTAAATTGCTCGAGGATCTTCAATAGGTTGGGTATAGATGTCAAAGGGGAGGATAGAAAGAGTAAGACATCATCCGCGAATGCAGCAATTTTAAGTTCTCGTTTGTGTATAGTTATGCCAGAGATGTCCGGGTTAGCCCTAATGTAACGTAACAGTGGTTCCAGTGTGAGAATATATAAAATGGGGGACAGTGGGCACCCCTGTCTTGTTCCATTGTGGATGGAGAAGGCGTTCGATAAGTGGCCATTAACCCTGACTCTAGCCATCGGGTTAGAGTATATGGACAAAATAAAGGCACACATCCATGTTCCAAGTCCTATGGCTCTCAACAATTCAGCCATATAGTCCCAGGCCACTCGATCGAATGTCTTCTCTGCATCCATCAAATATGATTTTTATTATCACAAACAATCCAATATAATTCCTCTGTCATGCTTCAGCTACTGCAATCTCCACCCATGTGTCCACTTCAATCAGTGGTGACACTGTGCACTTACCTTTAGATTGGACTTGGTCGTATTGCGCTTTTTCCCCTTCTGGGGTTAAATGTACTGTATTTCTCAGGCTCCACACTGGATCACTGTTAGGAAAAGGAACGTTTTCTGCTGAAATCTGGTGTTTCCGCGGTGGTGCGCATGGTGGTGCGCACGAAACGGCGCCAAATGGGGCTATTTAAACCTGGAGAGTCCAACAACAAGTGCTGCTCGTTCTACAGCGTCCATGACCTGTAAGCCTCAGCTCCTGCTACCTGTTCCTGTGTTTGCTCTGCCTCCTGTTGACCCGGCTTGTCCTGACCTGCTGTCTGCACCGACCCCGGCTATCCACGACCACCCGATTGTCTGCTCCCTTGTACTTCTGCTGCCCGCCCGTTAACGAACCTTGCTTGGACTCTGACTACCCGTTTGCCTGATCCTTTTGTACCTTCCTGCCTGCCAGTTGCCAACCCAGCCTGTACGACCATCCTTCTATCTGCACGTCTTCTGGAGCCTCACTACATCATCAGTGACCCTCCAGCCCTCGTGCCATGCCGCACTCTTGGGCCTCTGTCTACACTACCAGGGGTCCTCGAATCAGGTGCGCAAGAGCGGTTGTTCCCTGCACAAGACAGACTCCACCACCAGGTACTTGACAATTACTGTTATTTTCTACACCAAAGGAAAATATGAAACAGATCTATAGCACTTTCCGTAACAAGTACTTTATTAAAAACAATTATTCAAACACTCACATTATGGAACAGCCACACTCATGCACAGACAGTTTAAACCCATATTCTACTAATTAGGTACAAATTCTGCTGGTACAAATGCCGCCGTTGCTGTGTCCTCACTCCTCCTGCATACATGATGTCATTCTGGACTCCACCCTATGTCAAATGGACTTCTTCAGGGGGTATGGTAACTCTCTACTCCATAGCCTCCCTTCCTCTTACTTGACATGGTATACCATGCAGTCTATAGGATATAATGTGGTGGTATCCTCATCCCAGTGGTATAGATACAAAGGTAGATTTCCCCCAAGAAAAGGGACTTTGAATAGGTTAACCAGCCACATAAACTTATATAAAAATATATTTTTATTCCATATACAAAATATATCAACTATAGTCCTCAAATGGAACAGAGAAGAAGCAAGTTACATATATGTTAAAGGGTTAGAGTTACATTGCTCCAATGTTGCCTTGTTGGTATACTGCTCACAGGAGCATAACTGGTGAGTCCGTTGTCCACAAATGGAGTGCGGTTACCCTCCGCGATAAAATGCGGTTACCCAACATATATGTTTCGGAGCATTAAAGCCCTTCATCAGGGATAGCTGTACAACGAATTGTGGCAAGCGACTGTATGTTATATTAAAAAGTTCTTCTCTGAATGTAGTCAATATCAGACATGCCCCACACTCGGTGGGGGGGGGAGATAAATTTCACGGTGCTGCTGCCGGGTGGACAAATCAACCATCTAGGGTTCTTTAAAGAAAATAGAGTGTTCAAGGAGGAGTGGAATCAGATGAAGAGAGGCATGTGGATATATTCCTCTTGTCCTTCTGTAGTTTTGTACGGTTGACCGAAGGGATCTACCTGCGGTCCCCTATGGGTGTCTCTCTCTGCCGACCCCTCGGCTCTGGGCTTAGGTCCGTCCCTTCCTATCTGTCCCCCGCTCGGGTAGTGTTTACGTTTACTTGATTTGTCCACCCGACAGCAGCACCGTGAAATTTATCTCCCCCCCACCGAGTGTGGGGCATGTCTGATATTGACTACATTCAGAGAAGAACTTTTTAATATAACATACCGTCGCTTGCCACAATTCGTTGTACAGCTACCCCTGATGAAGGGCTTTAATGCTCCGAAACATATATGTTGGGTAACCGCATTCCATCGCGGAGGGTAACCGCACTGCATTTGCGGACAACGGACTCACCAGTTATGCTGCTGTGAGCAGTATACCAACAAGGCAACATTGGCGCAATGTACCTCTAACCCTTTAACACATATGTAACTTGCTTCTTCTCTGTTCCATTTGAGGACTATAGTTGATGTATTTTGTATATGGAATAAAAATATACTTTTATATAAGTTTATGTGGTTGGTTAACCTATTCAAAGTCCATTTTCTTGGGGGAAATCTACCTTTGTATGTTGCTCTTACTTGTAGCAACCCCCAGATAATTAACTATATAGCGACCAAAATTCAAAATTAAAAAGTGGCTTAATAGCTTGATTCACCTCATTTTTTCTTAAATGATTTCTCTGTTACCAACTTCACCAAATGAATATATAAATCAATTAAAAAATGCTAACATAGAAAAGTGCTAAATGCACCTTCATGCTCAGTCACTGTTATTGATTCTCATTCCTTTCGAATGGGGAATGATTAGGACATCACATACACATTAGTGACCAATTGTAATATCCACCACCACACATACAATGTAAATTACAGCTATGAAGAACTAATATAGTGCTCCCACAACTTTCTGACTATAAATATTACAAATCACTAATGAAACAATTTAAGTCCATTTTAAAATTAAGATGCCTAATGTCTGTGTTTCTGTTTCATAAATCCACTTAAATTATTTTTTTGCTAAAATTTTTTGGTGAAGTTACCATCCATCCAGTGTCTGTGCTGGGGAGAATAATGGCAATCCAGTGTGGAGCCTGAGAGGTGCATTTAAATCATGAAGGGGAAGAAAGCATAACAAGACCATCCAATTTGAGAGTACACTTCAGATGTTGGAATGCACAAAGTGGCACAACTGATTACATGAAGTGGATACACTGGGGAGGATTGCCATAGTGGAGACTGGAAGCATAACAGAAGAAGAAATCAAATTGGACTGTGTCTTATAATAAGGATTATATTTTAAAAGCACTGGCTGTACTATAGCACTTGGATGGAGTAAATATTTGCTTACTTCTCAAATACTATAGCACTTTAATGTGTTCCACTACAGTGTATGTTGGTGTTTTTTGTAGCACATTAGCACTTTGTATTGTTGTTCCAGGATATATATTAGTATGTTAATTGTGTACTCACTGGGAAATGGTTTCAAGGGTGTGTGAATCACAGGTTAGTGCTGACAGGCTTATATAGGAGTTATATTATTAATAGTTAATTAATTATATTATTATTGTAGTAGTGCAGGAGGATCATTACAATTTTATTATGCTGTTTGCATGGTACTTGTACACTTTCCTTGTGTTGATGTGATTTTCCAGGTGATCTAGTTTAGCAATCCAAAACATACAGCTGTGTTACTTGGCCCTAGTATGTGTATTGGTAAAATAAAAACATCCAATAATGTACTAATCACTTCCTGTTTTGTGTGCACAATGGAGGTGTTTAACCTCATGTTATATTCCACACTGTTCTGGGTGTAGACAGAACTTTGCTGTTCTCTATGACAGAAGACCTATCCTTATTTAACCACTTGCCACCCGTCCACCCTCAAATGATGGAGGGGCGGTGCGGATCTCGTTCTGGGACAACCTCATATGATGTCACCCCAGAAAGCACACTTCCCCTCCACCCTAGGGGGCCAGGACAAGGCACGACCCCGATCTGTGTAAAGAGCCACAGCTCTTTAACCATGTGATCAGCTGTGACCAATCACAGCTGGTCCCATGTAAACAAGGAAGTGCCAGTAATCAGCACTCCTCGTCTCACACTGACAGAGTGTGTGGCGAGGAGAGCCAATCAGCGGAATCTCTTCACAGAGGACATCTAGGGATGTAATCAGGGCACTGATCATCGGTGCCCTGATTACCATTAGCGCCACCAGTGCCAACAACTAATGCCCACCCCAGTGCCAGCATTCAGTGCCCACCAGTGCCAGCAGTCAGTGCCACCAGTGCCAGCAATCAGTGCCACCCACAAGTGCTACCAATCAGTGCCCATTAGTGATGCCAGTCAGTGCTTGTTACCCACAAGTGCTGCCCATCAATGCCCATCACTGCTGCCCATCAATGCCCATCGGCGCTGCCTATCTGTGCCACCTATCTGTGCCCACCAGTGCCACCCATCCGTGCCCACCAGTGCCACCTATCAGTTCCCACCAGTGCCACCTATCAGTGCCCATTAGTGTGGCATATAAGTGCCTCCTCATCAGTGCCACCTAATCAATGCCCATAAGTGCTATCTCATCAGTGCCCATCAATGCAGCCTATCAGTGCCCATTAGTGCTGCCTCATCAGCACACATCAGTGAATATACGGTGTGATTACCCGTGACTATCCACCGTGACCACCCTTGACTATCCACCGTGACCACCCGTGCCTACCCACCGTGACCACCCGTGTCTATCCACCGTGTCTATCCGTCGCGGCTACCCGTAACTACCCGTCGTCACTACCCGTAACTACCCGTCGTGAACACCCATTGTTCGTGACTGACCGTAGTGATTACCCGTGACTAACCATCGTGAACACCCACCGTGACTAACGACCGTGACCACCGTGACTGACGACCGTGACCACCCGTGACTTACGA
>BLSH010286597.1:229080-239557 GCA_018402905.1 Glandirana rugosa | reverse complement strand
TTTGACAGGTATGAATAGGTCCTGTAAGTCTAAAGCATCATACTGTAGTATCACTCACCAAGTTTAGGTGTCCTTCTTAACCCAAAAACAACTGCATACACAAAAAATTGTTCTCCCAGTAAGGGGGAACCAGCACGGTTATAACTGAAGGAATGGAAATAACTACAGTATGAGATAACAAACTCATTTAAATTTATTGAATAAAAAAGCTGTATAGTGACAGCCACGTTGTGCAAATACAACCAATAGTAAATAAGAGTAACAGAAGGTATCTAAACTGGCCCCAGGAGACCAAGTCTCCTGGTGGTCAGAACCTAACAAATGCAACACAGACTCAACACACTGGGGGAGACAAACACATAAACAGATAAAAGGATGTCTAAAACGTCCCAATATAAAGTGAACTGCAGTGAGGAGGAGGTCACTGTGATGGAAGTCAAATTCCCGTAGATGGCTGGTTGGGTACTTCAATCCGGGTGTATGAGGGGAGAGGTTTGCAAGCCACCCGCAATGAAGAGATTGAGCCCCAATAATCGTGGGAGTTGCTCAATGAAGTGAATTTGCTGGGTAAATGATTCGCCTGTCACTGCTGTGACCAGTGAGGCTGCGGAGTATGTAATAGAGAATAGTGTCAACAGTACCACATGTACATGAAGGGAGAGGTGAGGTCTACTACAAACAACTGTGCAAACGTCCGCCGTTTCTACTCACTCTTTCCCGGCCTCAGCACACTCTCTATCACAGCACTGGTCAGTCTCTCCTAGATGTATACGGTCCGCTGTTGTTTCCTGTTGGTGGCTGCTAGTATCTTTTACCACCCGGCTTCTGTAGATTACGGAGGTCAATCTCCTGTATCACGTGCGCGGGCTGTGCCGCCGCTTCCGGGTGTGTGAAGACGCTCTCATGCGTACGTCTCGTCACACGTCCCTTGACGCAGGAGGAGCTACCTACTTGCTGGAAGTCGCGGCCGCTCCAATCCAAGGGGATCCCCACAACGAGGCTTGAACAGCAGCGTGGCCAGCTGCTTAGTGACCGTGAGAGCGTCTTCACACACCCGGAAGCGGCGGCACAGCCCGCGCACGTGATACAGGAGATTGACCTCCGTAATCTACAGAAGCCGGGTGGTAAAAGATACTAGCAGCCACCAACAGGAAACAACAGCGGACCGTATACATCTAGGAGAGACTGACCAGTGCTGTGATAGAGAGTGTGCTGAGGCCAGGAAAGAGTGAGTAGAAACGGCGGACGTTTGCACAGTTGTTTGTAGTAGACCTCACCTCTCCCTTCATGTACATGTGGTACTGTTGACACTATTCTCTATTACATACTCCGCAGCCTCACTGGTCACAGCAGTGACAGGCGAATCATTTACCCAGCAAATTCACTTCATTGAGCAACTCCCACGATCATTGGGGCTCAATCTCTTCATTGCGGGTGGCTTGCAAACCTCTCCCCTCATACACCCGGATTGAAGTACCCAACCAGCCATCTACGGGAATTTGACTTCCATCACAGTGACCCCCTCCTCACTGCAGTTCACTTTATATTGGGACGCTTTAGACATCCTTTTATCTGTTTATGTGTTTGTCTCCCCCAGTGTGTTGAGTCTGTGTTGCATTTGTTAGGTTCTGACCACCAGGAGACTTGGTCTCCTGGGGCCAGTTTAGATACCTTCTGTTACTCTTATTTACTATTGGTTGTATTTGCACAACGTGGCTGTCACTATACAGCTTTTTTATTCAATAAATTTAAATGAGTTTGTTATCTCATACTGTAGTTATTTCCATTCCTTCAGTTATAACCGTGCTGGTTCCCCCTTACTGGGAGAACAATTTTTTGTGTATGTGGTTGTACACCCGCTGTGCCCATTATGAGTGGTTCCCACCATCCCTGTGCTGAGTGCCTGGGTCTGTACACCTGCTGTGCCCATTATGAGGGGTGCCCACCATCCATGTGCTGAGTTCCTGGGTCTGTACACCTGCTGTTCCCATTATGAGGGTTCCCACCATCCCTGTGCTGAGTTCCTGGGTCTGTACACCCGTTGTGCCCATTATGAGGTGTCCCCACCATCCCTGTGCTGAGTTCCTGGGTCTGTACACCTGCTGTGCCCATTATGAGGAGTTCCCACCATCCCTGTGCTGAGTTCCGGGGTCTGTACACCTGCTGTGCCCATTATGAGGATTCCCACCATCCCTGTGCTGAGTTCCTGGGTCTGTACACCCGCTGTGCCCATTATGAGGATTCCCACCATCCCTATGCTGAGTTCCTGGGTCTGTACACCCACTGTGCCCATTATGAGGAGTTCCCACGATCCCTGTGCTGAGTTACCGGGTCTGTACACTTGCTGTTCCCATTATGAGGGGCTCCCACCATCCCTGTGCTGAGTTCCTGGGTCTGTACACCCGCTGTGCCCATTATGAGGGCTCCTACCATTCCTGTGCTGAGTTCCTGGGTCTGTACACCTGCTGTGCCCATTATGAAGAGTTCCCACCATCCCTGTGCTGAGTTCCTGGGTCTGCACACCTGCTGTGCCCATTATGAGGGGTTTCCACCATGCCTGTATATATATATATTGATTTCCTGAAATTCCAATAGAATGCATGCAAATTTGAATTTCAATAGAAAAGTTTAGAATGGAAGAGAAAATAAATATTACAATTTAAAAAAACTAGGGAAAATAAAATAAAGAGAATAAAATAAAAAAGACTATATATATATATATTATAGCCATCTTCCGAAATTCGAATTTCGAATTCAATCAATTTGAATTTCGAATAGACTGAATATATATATATTTAAGTTCTGTTCTATTATTTTTCTATTCTTTTCTATCTTATTTTCTTATTTTCTATTCTATTCTTTTCTCTTATTTTCTATTCTATTATAATCTTTTCTATTCGAATTCATATTCATTCTATTTGAAATTGGAATTCATGCTGTTTTCGAAATTCAAATTTTGGAAAATTGATGTATAAATGCTATAGATAGATATAATTCCATTCTGTTCTATTGCTTTTCTATTCTATTGTTTTCTATTGTATCGTATTGTTTTTTATTCTCTTTATTTTCATTTCCCTAGTTTTTTTCTAGTCTATTATTTCTTTTCTCTTCTTTTCTAAACTTTTCTATTGAAATTCGAATTTGAAGTCAATATCTATCAATTTTCCGAAATTCGAATTTCGAATACAGCATGAATTCGAATTTAGAAAAGATTGAATGTGAATTTGAATAGAAAAGATTATAATAGAATAGAAAATAGAAAATAATAGAATAGGATATAACAGAATAGAAACACAATACAACAGAATAAAATTATATATACATATATATTATAATATGTATATGCTGAGTTTCCAGGTCTGTACACCTGCAGTGCCCATTATGAGGGGTTTCCACCATCCCTGTGCTGAGTTCCCAGGTCTGTACACCCGCTGTGCCTATTATGAGGGGTTCCCACCATCCCTGTATATATATATATTGAATTTCCGAAATTCGAATTTCCAATAGAATGCCTGCAAATTCGAATTTCAATAGAAAAGTTTTGAATGGAAGAGAAAATAAATATTACAATTTAAAACACTAGGGAGATGAAAATAAAGAGAATAAAATAAAAAAGACTATATATATATATATATATATATATATTATAATAATCTTCAGAAATTCGAATTTTGAATACAATGAATTCAAATTTTGAATAGATTGAATCTGAATTTGAATAGAAAAAAATAATAGAATAGAAAAAAATAGAAAAGAATAGAATAGAAAATATGAGACTAAGATAGAAATGAATAGAAAAACAATAGAACAGAATAGATTAACATAGAATGATAAGATATATACTATTTTCCAAAATTTGAATACAATGAATTTCGAATAGACTGAATATGAATAGAAAAGATTATAATAGAATAGAATAAAAAATAAGAGAATAAGATAGGACACAATAGAAAAACAATAGAACAGAATAGATTATATTAACATTACATTAATTCGAATTTCGAATACAATATGAATTCCCATTTTGAATAGACTGGATTTAAATTTGAATATAAAAGTTTATAATAGAATAGAAAATAATAGAAAATAATACAATAGAAAATAATAGAATATTATAGAAAATAAGAGAAAAGTAATAGAACAGAATAGATTAACATAGAATAATATATGCTATCTTCCGAAATTCGAATGCCGAATACAATGAATTCCAATTTCGAATAGACTGAATCTGAATTTGAATAGAAAACATAATAGAATAGAAAATAATAGAATAGAAAAAAAGAGAATAAGATAGGAAAGAATAGATTAGAAAAACAATAGAACAGAAGACTAAAATAGGATATATAAACATCTTCCGAAATTCGAATTTCAAATAGAATAAATTTAAATTCGAATAGAAGAAGATTAGAATAGAAAATAGAAAAGAATAGAATAGAACATAAAAGAACACAATAGAATGGAAAAGAATAGATTAGAAAAACAACATAGAAGAATGTAATAAGATATAAAGAATATAATATATAACAATCTTTCAAAATTCGAATCTTGAATGTTTTCGAATCCGGTAGAAATTTTTCGAATCTGGTAGAAATTTTTCGAATCTGATAGAAATTTTTCGAATGCGGTAGAATTTTTTTCGAATGCAGTAGAATTTTTTCGAATGCGGCTGATTTTTTTCAAATTTGGTTGAATATTTTCGAATTTGGTCAAAATTTTTCAAATTCGAATACGAAACGAAACGAATCCCGAAAACGAATGTAACGAATGCAACTAATTTAACTAAACTAATTTAGTTAAATAACAAATCGAAACTAAACTAAACTAATTTCATCCTGCACATGTCTAGCTCCTGCAGGCTTTTGAGCTTTTTTTGAGCTCTCATTTTTTTATTCCTGGAAGCTCCCCTCCATGTTAGCCAATGTATCTATGCACACTATTGCTTTTTCAGGAGTTTACATGCATATTCTCTTACAGGCAGAAAAAAACCCCACCAAACGCGCGTTTTTGAGAGGAGCTTTCAGCAAAAAGACATCTAAGTGCCCAAAAACATGCAAAAAGTTCAAGTAAGCTTGAAAATGCAGAACAAATTAACGGAAAAGGAGCTGAGAGGAGGGTTTGTGAAAAAAAAATGCTTAAGCTCAAAAAAGTTCAAAGAAGCTCAATAAACACGTGCAAAAGAGCAGAAAAAAGCACAGGCTTCTTCAAGCTTTGAGCCCTGGTTCACATTGATACTACTTTGAAATCGCTACTTCACTTGAAGCACACAATTTCAAAGTAGCAAGGTCGGCACGATTTCAGGTGCTACTTCATAGACATCTGTGTGGCTTCATGCACAGTTGTCTATTGAAGTCGACCTGGAATTGGCAAAAGTAGTGCAGGAACTACTTTTGCAAATCGGTGCGGCAGTGCAAAATCTGTGTCGCACCAAAAGGAACAGTGCCATTGCCGCCAATAGGCTGTGACTTGTCATGTGATTTGATCTCTCAAATTGCATGACAAATCGCTCCAATGTGAACCTGGGTCTAAGCAGAGAAATAAAAGCTCAAATGCCTGTAAAATCTGTTTTTTTTTTAGCTGCAGTGTGCATGATCCCAGTTAAATCTGAATACAGCAATTACTAGTGGATAGCAGTCAGTGAAATCAGTTACATATAAAAGATATTAAACAGCGCTACCCTTGGGCACATACCCTGAGTGCCAAAGGATTATATGAAGTAATATGCACCATCAGTACAATTCAAAGATAATACTAAAGCAAAATATTCTTAAAAACAACTAATTCCCGGAGGTTAGGAAAGTCATAGGTGTTTAAAAAAAGTCATTGGCTGACATTAACAATGCATGCAAGGCTTACCGTCTCAGAATGGACTGGGGATCCAAGAACTGAAATAGAAGAGGGGAAGGAAAGAGAAGTGCCAGGCGGGCATGGTGTAGCACAACTTATTGAAAAAACATAAAATATGAACAATTGTACTCACATCGCCAAGGGGAGAGAGACTTAGATCAGGGATCAATATGCAGAGACAGTCTCAGAGTGCAGCAGTCTGAGATCCAAGGAGGATCTGATTTCTTGTCAGCCCAGTCCAGCTCAAGCATGTGGGATCACTGGGTGGAGTACGGATGCCAGGGTGTGTAGGGCGCCGGCCTTGTGAAGATGGAACCGTGAAGAAAGTCCAGGCGGAGAGGTAGTCTTCTGCCGTCAGGAGTGCACTGTCAGCCCAGCAGGTACAATAGCCAATAGGGACACGTTTCGAAGGCAAACAACACCTTCTTCATCAGCCATGAAGCCACATCAGCCACACCTTCTTCATCAGTCAGTTCAGGTAACCTCCGGGATTTATAAAGGCAACAGTCTAGCCAGGTGATAATTAATGAAATGAGATCTGAATTAAATCAGTTACCTTTATGATTCCGAACTCTCTTTGGCTAGGTTCACACATGAGATGCATGAACCAGCGTAATTCCAGTGCGGGTTCCCACATCGCATGTCTCTCGCATGCAGCTTACACTATGCAAACCGCCGCAGGTGCCAATACAAATTGAATGACACCCCCAGATTGGTTCGCAGATCGCAGTGTGAACTGTGAATTGGTGCTGGAATCAGATCGCATAGGTGTGAACACCCATGCAATCCAATTCCAGTGTGGACAAAAAAATGGGTCCTGTACCATTTTGGTCCGAATGCGATGCAAATTCAGCCGTACAATATGTATGGCTGAATTTGCATTGCACAGACATCGCATTTGATCTGCACAACAATGCGGTGCGAATCATATGTGATGTCTGACACCGCAATAGTGTGAACACAACCTAAGTCTTTCTAAAC
The DNA here is from genome assembly GCA_018402905.1 of Glandirana rugosa. NCBI lineage: Eukaryota > Metazoa > Chordata > Amphibia > Anura > Ranidae > Glandirana > Glandirana rugosa. Next base: position 232,732 of record BLSH010286597.1, on the reverse strand, counting down.
TAAGCAGTCTCTAGTTCAATAAAAAAACATATCTTACATGGAGACTATGGGGTCGATTCACTAAAAGTTAAATAAAGGCAAAAGAAATGCGGTAAAATAAAGGATGCAGTAAATCAGTTGGGAAAGCTCAATTCACTAAGAATTTAGCATTAAATAATGAATGCAGTATGCATGTTCGGTAACTACCGCATTTTCTCATGCGGTAATTTATTGCACGTGTTGGTGGTTAAGGGTTATGATCCTACCCTTATAACATTTTACATTATAACATTTTTTTTTTTTGTTGCAAAAAAATATTTTTGAATCTAACATTTTTAAATGAATCTGTATTTGGAGGCATTGCAATTTGAACTACCTTCTCAAATGTATGTCTCCTGATGCTTGGTAATCCAAGCTGTGTGTTTTTCATTTGGATCTGTTGCCTGAAAATAGTTGTTAAGCTGTGTTACGTTCCTTTACTAAATCCATCATGCCATATATTCATAAAAATGTGGTTTTTTTTGTAAATGCATGGCCTATTAGAGCTGTTTAAAATGTTCCATACTAGATTGTTTTATGTTTTTGGCCCAATGCTGTGCTGCTGTCTATGTTTATAATGTGGAAAATAAAAGAAAACTTGACTATATTTTTTAAATAATTTTTTTAAATATTTTTATTTATTTTTCATGTCCCTATCCACGTTTAACTTGTTGTAATGGTGCATAGAGCCAATAGTATTACAGTGGCCACTTCAAGAGGTCACTTCTAGCTGGAGTAATTGCCATGATTGACATTCTCCATTGTTGCACTTTTGTAAACCGTTTACGTTAAAAAAATGTATTATTATTTTTTTAAACCTTGATGTTAAATTTCAGTATAAGTTTGCGTTTAATTTTCACTGCATGTCATGCCTTTTCGAGTTACAAAAAATAAAATAATTGTGTACTCTGGGTTGTATAATGCACCATTGTTGTGTGTCCACTGCTGGTGGAATAGTATCAACTTCCAGTGGGTCCGCTGTGGGTGGAATTAGACCCCTCTCTGAGGGTAGTATTGCACCCCTTTCTGTAGGTGGAATAGTACCCCTTCCTGTGGGTCCTCTGTGAGTGGAATTAGGTCCCTCTCCGAGGGTAGTATTGCACCTCTTTCTGTGGGCAGAATAGAACCCCTTCCTGTGGGTGTTATGTGGGTGGAATTAGGCCCCTTTCTGTGGGTCTTCTGTGGGTTGAATTAGGCTTTTGGTTGATGGAATGCCTCTTATGAGTACCACACTGATTACCACCACCAAAAGGGTGGTGTTAAATATTGCAACTTTTTTAAGTTCCTGTTTTGTTTGTGAATTGGACTTAACAGATTACTGCATGATTTTATGCAATATTTATTAACATTTTTTTTCATTGTTTACCGCAACATCATTTTTTTTTTTTTTTTAATGAATTGGACTTTATTTACTGCATGCAATCGTTTATGCAAATGAGTAACATAATGCCCTTGACCCAATTGTGCCTTGCAGGGAGAGGACTTTGCTGCCATGCCTCACCATGTTGAGAAAATGTGGCCTGTTATTGCATGCTTACCACCCTCCTGTTTACTTGACCATCCAGGCTGCATACCTGGATACCTAGATAATGTCTGTTATGAATATTTAAGGATCCCCCACACTTTTTTTTCTTAAAGAGAAAGTACATACTGTTTACAAAAATGTGTACTGTTCCTTTAAAAAAAAGTCACGGGGTATCCATTACGATTTATAAAATATCCATTTTTTTTAACCTGAACCTTAAGCTCATCGCTAGTGACTAGTAACCTGTAGTTACTGAGGATAGCTAAGTGTTGTGCTAAGAAATAATTACCTTTGTTAATGTGGCATCTACTTTTCTTTTTTTTTTTTTTAATTTACATATTTACTTTGTCAAAATTATTCTTTGTATTATTTTCCTTCTACTTTGCATGCAGAGACCACAAGATCTGATCTCATTTTCATCTTACCACAATAGCTTTAAACACAATGTAACATACATGTCTATCTTTGATTTGCTTCCGCATGTAGTCTGACATTTGGAGTATTTACAGAAACTGAACATGTGGCTGCAGGGGAAACGAGACAGTGACAATGACCCCAGCCTGTGCAGATTTGCATAACTAATACCATGCTGAATTCTCCTCACAAGCCCGAACAAATGAAAACATTTTAAAAAAAGGCATCAAAATGAGTTCATCTGTTCACTAGAGAGAATTGTATTACTGGAAACATTCCATGAAAGCTCCACTACTGGGGCACTCTGCTCACGTATACAAACTACATCCGAATCATACTAAGCAGCTGACATTACCTCTCCATCAAGTATATTCTAATACATAAAATATGTAATATACTGTAGCTATACAATTAAAACTGTATAAACAATGTAACAACTAAATCAGGCATCACAGGTATGCAATAAATGTGGAACCTAAGAATTGGGCCCTACACCTGCACAATAGGTGACTTAAACCAAATGTGAAACAAATTTAAAGTGGACGTAAACCCTCACATATGGTCCATTCACTGCAATACTGTGACATTGTATATGTGATGTATAGGTCCCTTGTTTGTACAACCAGAGTTCATGTTTTTTACCATTTTAATTTGCACCTACTTATAGAAATGTAAAATACATTTCGATATTTGAATCAAATAAAAAAAAGCATCTTTTTACAATAACTACATTTTGTACTAACCTCCTATTGTGTAAACTCTCACCTATACCCAGTGAAGTGAACAGCCTCAGATGATACACAGAGATGAAACAAATCTCCCTACATAAGTTGTATTTGTATAGCTGATGTTTTCAGCTTTCTGCACTGTTTAGAAAGTGAACATTGTGTTAGAAATGTTTCTTCCTCTTGCACCACTGAGTGTGGAGTCTCAGCATACACTGTGTGACAGCTGATTGGAGGAAAGGCCTCAACATAGGCAGAGTAATGAAGAAAATTGCAGACCTGTGCTGTGAATAGGCCGGTTCTCTGCTAATCTATCTCTATGCACCAACCCCAACACAGATTTCCAGCTGCTTTTATCTCCTATGTTGGAGAACTTGTCAGAAGTTATCATGCTGATAACAGAGGAACGGAGCAGCAGAATGAAACAGGACTCAGAGCTTTGGAGAGAGATAAGTAAACACTACAGATATATGTGTCGAAGTCAGATTTCATGAAAAGGATTTACATCCACTTTAATAGCTAGTGCTGTTTTCCAAAATATCAAAAAAATGGCTTAATAAATAATTAATACTTTACAGAGCTGCCCATTATAGGCCTGAAACAGGGCTTCAAGCCTGCCTGGTCGTCTTGGGCTTGAAGGTCTCCAAGCGAGTTGAGATTAACACTGATATATAAACTAACAGTATAGAATTTTCCCTCACGTCAATGATTATAAGAATAAAATGTAAAAGGTCCGTCAACAATTTGGAATATTACCCGTCGAGACATTTCATAATTAATAAATAATTCGGTAAAAAAACTATAAAACCTTTTGTCGTGATCGATAATTTCACCTACATTTAGGAAAAGTACTTTAGACTGAAGCTGTGTATATAGACATCACAAATGAATAGAGAGAGGTTTCGAGACTCAGGACAAAGTAAGACGACGAGGCAAGGAGACAATAGTCGTACTATTGAAGACTGTTCAA